>JAMKCH010071628.1:0-99760 GCA_023653785.1 Ophioderma brevispina
TCTCCGCAATTTCCTCAGTTTGGCTGTTGATGCCAATGATAATCTGCTTTTGATTTTCGCTGGTGGAAGTTCTTTGATGGTGTTAGCGTTACTCCCAATACTTGAATGTTGTAACTGCTCAATGGTGAACCATCAAGCTGGATCTTTATTGGGAGCTGGTCATCACGGCAGAATACCTAGCTTTTGTTTTAGTTATACTGATCTCCATCCCAGATTTCTTGCTAGCATGATGCACATGCTCAATCAAGGTTTGCAAGATTCATTCCTCGAGTCAGCGATGGGAGCTATATCGTCAGCAAAACGGGGAGGTCTTTAATTTGTAGCATCCCACGTTTATGCCCAAGTTTTTACAGTCTCAAAGGCTTCTGCTAGATGTATTCGGAAATAGGTGACGGAGGTTGGTGATAAACGGACATCCCTAGGCGCACGCCAATAGTTGGTTCAAAACCACTCTGTAAGATTGTTGTAAGTCTGATGCAGCTCGTAGCATTGGTATAGAGATCTCGATGATGTGTTGATCAGTTTTTGAGGCAACACCATAATGAAGATCAATGTAAACGAGGCCATAGTGCCCAATACTCGATCGAATGCCCTCTTGTAATCAATGAAGACAGCAAAAACCTTCCCATCTTTCTTCTCTAGGCTATGTTGGATTACGGAGATTCAGGGCGAAACTGTTCAATTGTGGAGCGGCCAGGTCTGAACCCGGCTTGTTCTGCTAGCACCGCCAGCCCCATGTTTTTAGTAATTTCTCCTTCTCGTGGGGGTTTCTATGGGCTTCAGCCCGGTCCTTATAATTCCAGAAGAATTTGGCTGGAATGGCTTTTAATCAGGCTGATGGTCCTGGTACGTTCTCAACTTGGTGTGCTCCCTTTTGGGCCCATGGACGAATGGACATAGATTTTGTCATTCTTTGGAATGCGTTTAGGTATCAGAGTATGCAGGAGACTACTGTGCAATTGGTCAATGATTGCAATCACCCAACCCATGTTAACCAGCAGTTCTCCTGGGATATCATCACGAACCCGCGGGCTTTTCCCTGACTCGCTTTTTGACAGCTCTTCAATTCAGAACGGAGAATGGAGGCTCACTAACAGAGTAGAACAGCTAGTCCCTGTATTTGAAGGATTAAGACAGGATGGGTCAATTGTAGGCTGATGATTGTAGAGGCCTGACAATATTCAAACCATCTTGTTCTATTTCAGCTGGATGGGAAAGAATACTCACCATTATGCTGCGGATATAGAGTTGGCATGTAGTGTATGTCTTATATCGACGCCCTTAGTTATGGTCTTGATGTTGTTGAAGACCTCTTTGCTCTTGTTCTGTTGCCCATGTTCTTCTCCAAGAGGTTACATTTGTCATTGTTCCATTTCTTGTCACGCTGTAAGGGCCTTTTTTAATCCAATCTGGTAAGTGCGTTGTAATCTTGACGGACTGTTAGGTATTGAATGTCTTCTCCTGGCTTCCCTTCTTTAATCTGTCACGTGCAAGAGTTGCTCGGACGATCCAGGGCTTCTTCTTTACCGGATGAATTCCAAGGACTTCATCTGCTGCTGCCTCTTTGATGATTGTGGTATAGGCAACAGATCAAGTCGCATTTGAAGTGCCACCCGCGCCTCCCCCATTGGCTGCCACCACCCCCAAACTCCTGCATATTTGCCACACTCCACCAGACCTTTACTATCCCTGAAACTACTGTTTTCTGTGATTGACCAATTATCTTACTTCCCCCTAATTGTTGGTATTTTTGTATATTTTAAGAAATTTCAACTGTATTTCTTAATAAGGGGGTTGATTTTGTGACCCCCCTACACCTTATTTACCCTCGTATCATTACTACAATCAAGTAACATTATACGTAAAGAAACTGAATAAGCTTACTTCTTAGGTCCATTACACGGTCAGACAGGATTCTTATTTGTCTTCATATTTCACATAAAATAATGATTTTTTCTTATTCTTCTTTCTTTTGAACCCCCCAAATAATACCCCCCCCCCCATATTGAGCGATGCGTTCAGGATTCGGGCCTTTTTACCTAACATATTCTATTCCTCATAAAAGTCTGATCTAGAAAAACTACACGAGATAAACTTTTCCTTCCAGGGTGATACCTAGCTCATTTTAGCCCAGACTAATGGAGTGATGTTCCGAATAACGTGGCCGTGATAAGATGAAACATATTAGACCCGTATGAAGACAACCTCCTCAGGTTTTAGAAATCTGTGCATCATCATGTGCCTTGATAGATTAAACATATTAGGAGGCCCACGGGCCCGTTTCCCAAACTCGTGTATGAATGCTCGTGTCGTAACCATACATGTAAATAAACTAAAAACTCATCGTAAGGTCCTACATGCAGACCATTTTCATACCAGTTTTACAACCGTGCTTTGGACAAATTGGTCTCACTCAGGCATGACATAGTAATGCACGTAGATTTAACGACTGAGTTTCAGGAACGGACCCCAATGACGAAGACCTACACTCACTCATGTACAGAACGTCTGGGCATCATCTTAACCTTTAACTTAATCAACTTAGGATGCAAGACCTTTTGATCAAATAATGACACCTGTTTGGCTTAAACCTTCAACTGGGGCAAATACATTTCGTGCAACGCCTTAAATGGATAATAACGCTTCGACGTACATAGTGGCTGGAGTAATATACTCCCGATCATCAAGGCACTTTCGGCAAGGCGTAATAATATAAAAGATGCTTTTTCACTTCTCCGTTGGGGAAATAGGATCCTGGTTGTGTGCACTATACACACACTGTTAAGTGAACAATTTGTTTCAAGTAGTGTTTAATATCCCATTTAGTGGAGTTTATTTCCCAGCGGGTTGTATAATGGAAATTAAAGGTTGAACTACTTGTTACATATAGTGTACACCGTATTTATTTTTTAAATAATAACGATAACCTGCACGGAAATTAATGATATTAGAGTAGAATTTTTTTTCACAATTACTGCAACTAATAAAGATAAAATAGTGTTTTTGTTGAAATACAAATATTTTATTTCTGTATAAAGCTCATCGGGCACACATATTAGACAACATTCAGTAAAGAGTGTAGTCTTTATTTAAGTTGACCATTGGCCTTAATGAAATAACAGTTTAATTGGTGTTTTAAAATAAATTGCTTAAATGAACCAAATACGTTAAACATAAAAGAATTCTTTCTGTGAAATATAATTATAGTATTTTACAAAATTCAACGCATTTTCCAACACAACGCCGTTATTAGTCTGGAATAAAAACAATTAGTCTAGACAATTCAATTAGTCTTTCAACAGATGCTTTAATAGGTAGGTTCAGCTAAGCGCAAGGTCGTTTTGCAATAAGGTAATAAGACACGTTCTTTCCACTTAAAGGGATAAACAGCGACAATGCAAGAAGATAAAATGTGGAAAATCTTTAATAAAGATTTTTTTTAAAAAATAGTTAAAAATACTTAACTGAAACCGAACTAAAATCGAGCCACATAAGAAACGCGGTATTATTTATCTTTATAACATCATCTTCGTATGAAATTTAAAGGTTGAACCACATCGGTATTGCTAACGAAATTCAAGATTAAAACACAAGCAACTACAATCTCGTTGTGGTTTATTATGATGATTTTCTTCGTTTTAGAATGGTAAGTAATATGGAGCCTCATGAATATCTTACGACATTCGTGGTAACTGAAAACTTAAACAAGAGGGTTCATAGCTGAGTTAGCGTGCGACAGAATGGTGGCGGGAAGATAGATATACCGCGGTATGCTACAACTGCCTCCGCAAAATAATGTTATAGTATTCATGAAAGTTATGAAAATTCCGAATAAGAGTTTGACAATAGAAAGCCGTTTTGCAGCCCGACCCTCATTCTGTTTTCAAAAAGACAGCTGGCAAGCCCGACGGCTGTCGTTAGACGCATCCCAGAGGGTGTTTTGAATCAATCCTACAATGCATTGCAATGTGCCTATGCTGTACTGTACTAAGGGATAAAAGTGTTCCAAAACTTTAAAAATTACATTCCGGTTTCAAATTACATGCTAAAAATCCCCTAAGTACTAATGATATGTGGACTAAAGTGCACATAAAAGACAGGATTTTTATGTGTTAATAATAAGATTTTTTGTGGGATCACATGACTCTATTGAGGGGAAATTTCGCAAAACTGGTGCATTGTGGGATTGACTCAATTCACCATCTGGACGTCTCCATACACATGTACGTGATATAACAAGCGCCTATTGATGTAATGCATAGAAAATACGATATAAATAAAGAGAATGATAACGGCAGAAGCGGTACAAAACCAAAGAAATTGAAATAGACCATGATTCGATGCTAATTTGTTAAATTAGCTTCCTGGTATCGCTAACGAAATTCAAGTTTAAACCACAAACAACTTCAAACTGGTTGTGGTTTATTTTGGTGATTTTCTTCTTCTCCCCTTTTAAAAATGGTAAATAACATACAAAGCAGCATCCTGAATGTCTTCCGGAATTCGTGATAACTGAAAGCATAAACAAGTGGGTTCATAGCTGAGTTGGCGTGCGACAGAATGATGGCGGGAAGATAGATATACCGCGGTACGCTACAACTGCCTCCGCAAAATAATGTTATAGTATTCAGAATATGTAATGGAAGCCATGAAATTGCAAATAACAGTATGACAATAGAAAGCCGCTTTGCAGCTCGACCCTCGTTCAGTTTTAAAAAAGACAACTGGCGAGCCCGACTGTTTTCATTATACGGTGTCCATACAAGAGTACGTGATATTACAAACACTTGTCGATGTACTGCGTGGAAAATACGGATATAAATAAAAAGCATGATAATAAGCGGCAGTAGTACAAAACCAAAGAAATTGAAATAGACCATGTATTCCATACCAATTACTTTGGTAAAGTAGCAACCCGGTTCCTTTGGCTTACCTAAGTTCCACCCGAACAGAGGAACTGAACCTACTAAAAAGGAAATAAGCCATGTTAAAGCAATTACATAGGCGGCTCTCCTAGGAGTTGCAATGCGTTTGTATTCTAATGGCGATACAACAGCACAATATCTGTCAATCGCAATGGCTAATAAACTAAAAATGGACCCTTGAGTTAATATTACGATAAAAGAATTCATAAAAGACACAAGTAAAAATTATCGTAAGGAAGCTGAAACATCGTAATTAATGCAAATGGTATCGCCAAACAGCCAACCAGTAGGTCAAAGACGGCGAGAGAAACCACAAAATAGTTGGTGATGTTTCGAAGTTGTTTGTTCAAATATACCGCCCAACATACGAGGACGTTACCCAGAATAGAGGCTAGTGCTATTGGAACCTCAGTCACAAGAGCAGCTAATACATACGGATCCATCATGTTTTGGGATTTATTTCACATTTATTGTACCAATCTTCTTTTTAGCTTTGGTTAAGATTAATCTTCAACGCCGTATACGAATGCTCTCAATAGACAATATAACAGCAACGTGCTCCAACAGGAGTTTGGCGTTAGCGTAGATTTCCCACTGCCAGCAACATCATCGATGACAATCTTAACTTGACCGATTGTTTATTAACACATTTAAGCTGTCAGTTACCCTGGAATGAGTGATATCAATGCGATACAAAATGAATAACTATCTGTCTAACAAGGCCCTCGAAGAATACATGAAATTAAGAATCACACTAGATTAAGTAGCATATTCACATTTTATAGTGCGTGATAAGACTATAGTGCTATTTCACTGTGTAATGAAATCGTGTCTTCAGTCCTGCCTCGTTGACTTTAAGCTGAGGCGATCTACCCCATGTAATGCTTCTTTCCATTAAAATGCTGTAAAAGTGTGATCTGAATCCAGCGGATGATAACAAGAATACGTTCAATCAATCAATGGCTCTCTAAGCAGCTTTTGTTGCCATCCAAAGTGTCATAATATCCCATGTAGTCCTCAAGACAACTTTCTCAGTTTCTAATTGGAGTTTGCTGTTGGTATCTTGATAGAAACTTAAGCTTAACAAGCAAAACAAAACACACGTTGCAATATGAAGTCCGTTTTGGCATTGATCACCATTAAATGTAAATTGGTCAGTGCAATACTTCACGGCTGACCAAACCAAATTTGCGAAGCAGTTGTATTATAGTACACGGTATAATCAAATTGTCCTTATCCGTATGCCTATCGTAACCGCTCCAGGGTAAATCCAACAAGCCGAACGTTTGTAATCATTCAATCTGGCATCAAAACAACTACATTTCATGTTGTTAGTCCAGCAATAAAGAACCTCCAGGAAATAAAACGACTTGTAATGGACAGCAATAAATTCATATGATATTGCAAGCACAAAAGCTCGGTTTGTAGTCGATTTTGTCCAGGTTTTATTTCATGGGGATACCTGCATAATTAATATGCATAATGCATTCCTTCATGGCACCGACTACGGAATTGCACGTACTAAATCATGACGTTTAGTGATGACAGCAATAGATCTGTTAATCGAATTACCGTCTGCCGAGCTGAGTTATATTGCATTATATGTAACATATATCATTATTCTAGTTCCCTGTAATACGTTAGTCCTTGTTTATGTTCGGCGAAACTGGATATATATACTTCATCAATTGCACAACAAGCGGGACAACAACTTGTTGCCGATCTCTGTCCCGACTCAACTGGATTAGTTTTATCGGACGAATAGAATATTTTATTTTTGCATTATACCTATGGGGCCAGGCATAAAAGGAATTACTTTTGTAGTATAAGGATTAACCTGTTTTTCGTTATCTGCGAGGCAACAGTTTAACCATTTTGATATTGTCCCGTCCTCTGGAAATTCCACACATGTTTTGATATTTTGAGGTAAAAGGTTATACAGGGGGCCAAAATTTTAAAATGCTCCAATGAAGCTGAAACCAATACAATATTACTTGTCCCACTATAAAAAGGATTTTAAAGCTTTAATATTATGCCTTGTCATGACAGTAGACTCCGGTTTCAAGGAGAAAAAACGAATGCGAAATCGCCTTTTTAATTTTACCCGAGGGTTGAAATTGTCTCTCTCTCACTCTCTCTCTCTTCTATCTCTCTCTCACGCTCGCTCTCTCTCTCTCTCTCACTCTCGCTCTCTTTCTAGTGGAGTTGTAACCCAACAATATGCAAAATGTATCTTTATGATCCAAAGGTCCCTTGAGAAGACTGTCTTTCTCTATCAATCTCATTTAAAAAAAATTACCCAGAATCATCTTCTGCTTGTATCTCTAACACAGGAAACCCTATACAACTGTCGTTTTTCCTCAAACAGGGGCTGGATTTGTCAAAGTAACATAATCTGGATTACCCCTGAGTAATTCTTTTTCACTTTAAAAAAATTTATGTTGATATCAAACTAACCAATAACATCTACGTTATGGTAGGAATTTACGGTGCGTGCGCACTACTTCAATGTGAAAGGACATTCACAATTTTTATTTATAAAATTCCTTTTATAATGAAAATATCAAAAGCGGATATGATAGAGGAAGATCATCTGGTATATGCTTTAACCACACAAGACATGAACAGACCTTTTTAGAATTAGTAAAAACTAAAGATTGTGTATTGAATTCATCGATTTACATATGGCCATACTGGTAATAAGTAATGGCTTCATGGAATTTTACATACTACCAGCAAAATATGCCAAGCCTAAAAAGCCATTAATATAGCCAGTTCAATGACACCGTTTTGTACCGTGCCGCAGCATTTCACTGTTTCCACTGTTTGTTTTGCTGCTCTTTGAGCTGTTAAACTACCAGAATAGAAACTGCAAAGGTTGGCATTTATCTGATGCATTGAACCCATGAAATAATGTTTATACTATTTTCGCAGAGTTTCTCTGTCCGTCTGTCTTTTATGACACAGGACGGAGAAACTCCGTCCACCGGTCATCGGCAATACGCAGAATCTCACCCGTGTAAGTGTTAGCCTATGATAGCGAAAGCGAAATCCGAGAACAGCTCCGGCCTATGAACGCGAAACCCGATAAAAATGAAATTCTGGTGTGTATTCTATTCTTCAGAATAACAGCACACACGCACGCACTCGCTAACGCACAAACGAACTTTGTGAGCTTTGCAGTGACCTTTTTTGTTAGAAAACCACCATCGAAATACAGACAGTCCCCCAAAAAATATACATCGAACTAAATATAAACTGCGCATTTCTGTGAGATATTTTGATTTTATTTTTAGACCAATTCCTAAGCTAAATCCTCCTTTTTATTCTATCCAATTTGATGCACCCTAACCGGAGATATTGCCAATTGAACACAAAGGATAAAATACCACTTGGGCCAGTTTCAATTGAAGGTTCAAGAACTAAGGTATAATGTGTGTAGCATCTTGTGGGATTAAACTGTTTTCAAACAAAAGAATATTGTATTGTAATTCATTGAACTAATTAATATAATTATTATTTTTCAAACAGTGAAAGCACCAGAAATTATGCTGCGGGGGAATGGGGACTCACTCTCAGAGGGACAATAATCGAGAAATACATGCAAATTTTACTGCTAAAAACTGAGGGGACAGCCACAGGTCTCTGTTGAGGGACAAATGTGCAGACAACGTTCACTACCTCCAAGATGACAGGGAGGAACATAATGAAGAAACCGGTGTTGAACAAAGAACAATAAAGGAAAGAATGGTTGGTGTTCAAAGGCCTCAGTCCCGGAGGCCGCTTCTCATTGACAAGGGGTATCATCCGTGTCCAAGCATTCACAAAAAAGCACCCTAAATACGTATTTTCAAAGCTTGAATTTTCACCCCTAAACACGTATCAGTAGCGCAATGAGCTACCCTAAACAAGTACTTGATGGAATTTGAACAAATAAACAAATATATCAGTAGTGCAATCACATACCCTAAACAAGTGTTTGTCTTTCTCCCTATACCCTAAGCAAGTAATTGATGCAAGTATTACCCTTTATACGTAAAAACCCAGAACCATATTCTTTCAACCTTACATTACAAAGATTACTACCTTCAGTGCATTTTTTGCACACCACAGACTATATACAGGCGTCTCTGAGCTTGGTGTAAATCAGAAAACATCTGGGGAAAGTTAGTTTTTCAGCCAGGAAATATCCGAGGAAAGGTATTTAACAAGGGAAGTGCATTTTGAGCCAGGTTTGTATCCAACAATTCTCAGGACGGGAGCACGACCAGTCGAGAAAAGGCATGGCGCTACGTATAAGCGACGGGGCGTGGGGTATCCCTTGCAATGTTCACTTTCCAAAAGCACATTTTCATGCGAATTTGACAGAATAATTTGAAATTTGTAAGTGGGTCTCTATAGCAAAATATAGGTATGATAAAGCGCGGGAGGGGCCCCCTCGCGCGTGAAGCGCGGGATCCAAGCAATGTTTGCTTTCCGAAACACATTTTCTCATGTAAATTTGATAGAAACAATTTGATATTGGGAAGTGTTAACTTTAAAATGCATAAAGGTAGGCCTTTGATCGACGGTATAAAGAGTAAAATATAGTTCATGCATGGGTAAGGTTTTAGTTGAACTAATCATAAAATTATGTTAGGTGTTCATGGAGATCCAAGTTCGTAAACGGCACGGGGTACGTCGCGGAAACCTTTCATGACATTTTCTAATGGTTTATAGGATCAGGGAGAATTCGCGTTGAGAAAACGTTAATTTCGGCACTGATTTCCGCATTTGCAGCGCAGCGATAAATCGGCATTTTCCCTCTCGGCATTTTCCCTGAAAAATTGCCGAATTGGCGCAATTATGCACCTAAATTAAAGCGGCACTGGCACATTTTCACAAAATATGAAATTTCTTCAATTTGCTCTCAAATGATAGTCTAGGCCATTGAAAGAACAGAGATATACTTTACACATAAAAATAACATACCCCAAATCAGATAGGGGCATTGATATGAGGATAAAGACATCCAGGTAATTTGTAGGCCAACTTTTAAGTTTTCCATAACTTTAATCAACAAATGTGTATATTACATGAATATTTTTGACTCGTACTCACTGATATTAAAACCACAAAGGTTATAGACCGATCAAACCGATCATAGCGTGGGAAACATGCATACGGCGTCGTGTTCTTGTGTTAAACTCCATTTTCGTCGTCTGCTGAATTTAACGTCGCCGCGCCGGCGACGCTAAATTATAAAATCGTTCTGTTTACCCATAAGGAAGCTGATTTGGTCTTAATCATTTCGGGTGAGGGCTTTTGTATATAAAAGCCTTACAACCATGCAAAAATATCGATTTTGAAAAATCTTGAGGGCGCACTATTTTTCAAATGTGCCAGTGTCTCTTTAAGTCCCAAAAGTTATTTAAAGAAAAGTATAAACCCAGAATTGACTGGCATTTAAATAAATTGAGTTTTAATTGCTAAAATTTGTCCGTTTCATGCGTGAAGGTGTATAGAACAATATTGGTATATCGACGATCAGGCAAACACAAATGGAATTGTCATTTCTCAATCTCAAACCAAGATTGGCCTGCACTAAAAATCAGGTGTATGATTCCTTTACCGCGTGAAGCGCGGAAATTTTTGGAAATTTAGGGATTTGAAAGCACAGATTTGACGGCAAGTACAGACTTCCGGAACAGACTTTAATTTTTTATGCCGAAATGAATATGGACCCTAAATGCGTAAGTCCTCATTTAGAAAAAACACCCTTTTTACGTGAATTCTTGGACGCGGATGATACCCCCTTGTTTTATACGCTGATCCCCAAAGGCCTCATTTGCATTCACGAGGTGGTGTTTTATGGTTATATACCGTCTGCTGAAACCTTGAGTAAGGCCGAGACAACAGACTGTGTTGAAATTGTAATTTCTAATGCTACATGTATATATTTGGCAATTGTGACATTATAAACTTTAAGTATTTGATACTTATAAATACATCCTAGGCATGATTGCTTTCTCCACCCTACATCCGTCGTAGCTTAGCGAGCATGCAGAGCGTAGCTGCCAATTATCTATGTGAGGCACCCTATGTCTGGACAGATACCTGCTGCCAACCGCCTAATCCAGAGAGAGTTTCTTAAGCAAAGTCCAACTCTGATACACAGTCTCTAAGGAGGGTCAAGAAGTCGCCTGGGGAAAGAAAGACTTGTTGGCCATCAACCAAGTAACATCTATCGTATTGAACCTGGTGACATCTCCCACCTGGACTGACTCCTCATGGCTGAATGGCGATGCCCTCAACTGATTTAAAGAATCAGAATGGGCCGATCTAAGGTTCCTTGCAGAAGTGGGGCTTCTGGAAGCATATCAGGATACTACATGTACCTGTGGTTGTGGAAACGCACCACGAAAATGGAACTTCTCCTTTCTTGATCTGCCCATGGCTGATAAACAACAAGCACAATGCACAAACAAGGACCTTGCGGAATTCAGTGAAGCAGCCAGACGTTGTAACCCATCTCTGGCTGGATCATATTTGAGACCAACAAGGTTTGGGACACATAAAAGAAGAAGTATGTGTATATCAAAAGGAGCCACTTTAATACCTATTTGATTTTTAATTTTCAATAAAGGATCTTAAGTGATTTTCAATGGCAACTGTATTGTTATCGTATTGGCTACTGGACCAACGGGGTTTTCAAATGGTGTCAGATAGATTGGCCGTAATTCTGAAAACCAGACCCCCAAATTACACCAACTAAAAATCTCATGAAAACTGGAACATTCCTAAAAAGAATCAGTTAACCTAAGTTCAATTTAACAATTATTTTTTATTCAGTCTGTAAGAGTTGAGAGTACAAAAGATAACAAATAAAATGTAAAAGCAGAGAAAAGAAAATGAATAAAAAAATATAGCTGCCTCTACTGGACATTGTGATCGATGTTTCCAAGTAAAAGGTGTTGTCAAATGAAATGATGAATTGTAAACAAATGTCAATCAGTGTTCCTGGTATCAACATGCTATATACACAGAGCTTACGAAATGGATACGGTATTAATACGATACTTTGGAAACAAGAACATCCAATGACAATGAGAGTGATTATTTGTTAACAACATGTCAGATCTTTTCAAACAGAGTCTTTAAATGAAACTGGGAACATTCATTGAAAAAAGGGACATTTCATAGGTAATTATGAATTAAGGGAGTGACCGCAAGCAGCCGTAGGGCTCACAGACAACGCGCTTTGTGAAACTTGCCTTTTCTCAAGATAGGTGAAGACCGCAATTGCCCGCTTTCTTTCACGATACAATGAGGTAGCTTATCAAACATTAGGTCAAAAAAGGTTCGTCTCAGCATCCCTCGCACATAGGTTTAAAAATCACATTTTACCGCATTTCTTTAAGGTTTCGAGAGATTTCTAACATTTTGGTGTTTTTTTTTTTTGTTTTAACTGGTCAAGAAAAAAGAAGAAAATTTGTCCACGAAGCGGCCGTAAAAAAAGGTCGTCAAAAATGCATAAAAAGAATTTTCTCATAGCGCATAGCTTTTTTTTTTTTACTAAAAACTGCATTGCTCTTAGGGTTTCAGCTACTGGAATCTGAGACAAACTCTTGGGGGCTTAGTGTGATATTACATCTTTTGAGTTTGCATTCTAGAACCTAAAATCGAAATCTAAGGAATGTCTTGTTGTTTCTGTAACTTTAAATCCGTTTTTCCTCCATTTGTGTGTTATCTTATTCATTTTATGGCATGGAAATTCTCCCCATATGAGTATTGTTACGATACTTCATGTACGTCAAGATCAGAAATACACAAACAAATGAGCCTTATGCACAAATGATTTATTATGATTTAATCAAATTGATTGGTTCAAGAATTTGGAATCTCCAAAATACAATTGCAATTTAATAATGATACACTCATTGTTAATGTTAAGATTTTACAGTCTTATATTAAAGTCCATTCAGATGTGACGACTTATGTCCACAATTAAAGGGGGATGGCCCGATTTAAGTAGGTGAAGTTTTCATCTTGATAGAATGGACTTCACCCAAAAACTCCATCTGTAAATTTTCGTGCCGATATTTCAATCCGTTTTAATGTGAGACGTAAAAACGTGATTTTGTTATTGATTTTGTAAGCTCCATAGAGTGCTGTGTAAATTAATATTGGTCGACCAAAATGGGGCATATTTTCCATCATAACTTCCAAACTAAACATCGTTTAGCCCTAAGATTTCACAGGGTAAATGCGAAAAATAGTAGCTTTCTACTTATACCAAAATTTGGACCACTTCCGGTAAATTTGGGGTCCCTGGGGACGAGGCTATAGCGATCGGGCCATGGACCTTTAAAAGAAGCGTTGCAGTTCACACGATGATAGTCCTACACAGCAAAAACTCCAAATGACAGCATGCAAAGTCATATAAATCCACGGGAAACATAATCATGGGTATCTTTCAGTTCTGAAGATATTGTGTAAAGCAGTTCGAGACGACGGGGTTGTCCCTCGACGACACTAATATTCACAGTTTATCAGTCCCGAGAATAATACACGTTCTATCTGGTGGACAATCAAATGTCCACTTTTCGGAACACAATTCGGAATCCTATTTTGATTCCCAGCACTTTGGCTTCAAAGACGACAGCAGATAATTATAGCTTTCGCTCACGTGTATTGATTGATTGGTTGATTTCATTCAGGAATTCTACAACATGATATACCGATTAAAAATATAAAATGACTTACAGCAAGTTAAACATTCTGGACAAGATTAAACTATTTGAATAATGCTAAAAATGGAATTCCAAGGGTGACCCCAAAAAGCCACTAAAAAGTACCTTGTTTCGTTGGGGGACCAAGTAAACCTTAACATGTATATAAACTGATTTAAGTATTAACATACGGAAAGAGTAAAATGACAGTAAATATAAAACGTTGTCACTCATTAGAAATTAAAAACAATATTTAAATACACTTTAAATATTAAAGCAAAACATTAAAAACCCTTAATCAATCAAACAATCAAAAAAATATATAAAATATAATTAACTCCTGACACTATGTATTTCACTGAACCGATCTACCATTCTGCAGATCGAACTAGCTTTACTACAGCTACTAGCGACTGGCCAAGTTTTTAACCTACCAACTACTTATATAAAGTATTTCACAACTCGTATATCCAGACTTAAAGGGCTTAGCAGCGATATTGCGAGAGAATCGGAAAAATGTGGGAAAATGCATTGTTTAACTATAAATCAGGGATATGTGTGTTACAATTCCATATAAATGACCTTTATATAATAGAATCAAATCACTCAAAAAGTGAAAAAAAATGAAGTATTTGCGGAAATTTGTCATACCGTCTCCGTAAATAAACATACAGCGATGACTCTCGAAATCTACAATAAACAGCTAATGTGGTTTACATCTAGCGCAGAATTAAACAAGGATAGAAAATGTTTGTGTTTGAGGTTCAACTGTATGATCATGAGGGCAAAACATCAAGGTTAAATATGGGTATTCAAACGAGAAAGGCTTTTGATATGAAGTCGAAATTTTTGATACGCACGTATAGAAATTAAAAGAATCAGATAAAAAGTACAGCCTGTTCTTTAATACATGGATTCCAAACCAACCACTTGCAGGTTATGTTTGCAATATCCATGCCGTAACAAAAATACGGAAAAATAAGAATTTTGATGATTTTTCGAGGTTTCGTTAGCAAATCGCTGTTAATCCTTAAAATGGAATTCAACATCATAGTGCATAAACATAACCTAACCATGTCAATTGGACTCACAATGAACATAAATCTGCATTGCATTATTTTTACATAATGACATCATGGGAAACTACCTTTTTTACAAAATCTTGCCAAACCGGCACAATAACTATAACTGATTATAGTAACGTCTAACGGAGTGGCCGTCTTGAAAAGTGCCTCTAGTTTTCGAGTTACCCCTCCCCCGGGTTACAACAAAACACAACACTTTTTATTGAGGAAAATATAGGAGATTTAAGAAAATGGTGGTTTGTGGTGGACATATTTGGGTGGAGGGATGATTATTGGCCGAAAAAATGCATTTTGGGCGGCAAATAGCGAAAGGATATTTTATTTTTTTTAAAGTTAAAATATTACAATCTGATTTTTTTATGGTACCTTTTTGTGTTGATAGAGGGGTTTTTATACATGCAAAAGGGTCAGGCAATTACTCGTTGTGGTGAATGTGGTAAAACGGATGTTTTTTAGGAAAAAAAAGGGATTTGGGGCTAAAATTCTAGACCCTTTATATAGTGTATAAAACAATCTATCATAGGTCAGAGATTTATAGTATGAATTCATGATTAAATTTGTTTATGCTAAGAAATAATCAATCTTGATTTTCTTAAGTTTTTAGTTTAAAAACGTGATTTTTGACCAAAAAAACACCCCTGCCACCAAAGTTTTTGACCACAACCATCATTTTTAAAATTATTTATTACTATCTTTCGAATAGAAGTGGTTGCGTTTTGTTGTACCGAGGGGAGGGGTTGTCGACTCGACAATTTTGCAGTCCAAACCGCTCCACTATTAGCTCATATAGCATGATCTCTAACTTGATTTAAACAACATCTGGTCTGATTTAAATATAACACTAGGGGAATTCAATTTTTCTATTCCCTAAAAACAAAGTAACTTTTCCCGTGAGAATTTTTTTTTCAAGTAAAATAGAGAAATAAAATTTTAATCATAAAATGAAGGATAATATAACAGTATACACATGTGTACTATAAAAAGTGAAGAAAAGTGCAATTTGTAGACGATGTGCGTTTGCATTATTGTTTAATGTTCTAGAGCTTGAAATATTTTGCACATAAAGTTTGGCACTTGAAGCCGAAAAAATTGTCTTCTGAAGTTACCCAATGTTGTCACATTCCCATGCAAACATCTGATCTGATATCTGTTTGCATGTTCTTGCGTTCTTTTTTTAACTTTTTTTTATATAAATTTAATTTTTACTGTTTAAATGACTAGGCCATGTATATTTGTTAAATCATCTTTGTCGATCAAATAAATATTATTATTGTTCAAAAAATAAATCAGCACCGTAACCATCCTTTCATTAGTAAATCAACTAACGCAGACGATGACATGAAATTCCGAATAACAAGGATGATGCATGATTTGTTCTTCTACGAAATCGACTCTGATGTACTTGTTTTATCTACAGGTAAATGACCTCTTTCTTTGGGATCGTCATAATGTCGCTTAATCATCACCTCATTCATTGGCATCGAACACCTAATACTGAAACCGAAGAGAGAAAACTCCGTTGAAAAACGTATATTGTGTATAGCAAATACAGGGTTCAAAAAAAATTAAGTTCCCGCCTAAAATTCAAGGACAGTTCGTTGCATAAACACAGGGTTCCCAAAAAAAAATTAAGTTCCCGCCTAAACGTCAAGGGCATTCGTTGCATAAACTTTGCTTAGAATGGATGATTATAAAATTTTAAAAACAGTTTGAAAGAGAGGAAACATTTGGCTCTGCCAAAAAATTGTTGCTGTTCAAATAAAACACTTTTGGCATCAAAACACAGGACCCTTTTCCAAAACGATGTGGTCAGAAAAAAGTGACACTTTACTGTATGTCAAAGGTCTAAGTAAGAAATTGACAATTTACAACAACGATTTCTTGGTGTGCAGCGAAATGTCCCCAAATTTTAGGGGAAACTTATTTTTGGGGGAACCCCTTAGCTCGCATGTGATTTTGCGGAACAGCTTTTGAGATCAAATTGACGGTTCGTCTCTTTAATATTGCGATGTAAGCTGAAACTCGACGATTATTCAGACATAGGTTTACGGTATCTGTCAGGTGAGAATTCTTTAAAAAATACATTTACCATACATATATATACACGCATACATACTATACACACATCCCAGTGAAAGACGTCAATACACGTCACAAAGTGTAAAAGGGTAGTATATGGGTTTCTATGAAACTGTTGTTTTGTTGACGTCCTTCAGTTGCATGGGGAAAACTGAAGTCGATGAAACGTCGGAACGTTGTGAAAATCGTTGTATATTGGTTGTATACGAACGTTTTAACGTCATTTGGTCGTTCAAACGTGGTAATAAGTATTAATAACCTGCGTAATATCGCGATCCAATCCAATGGTATTATTTCTAAAAATAAGGCGCGCGACATCGGGGTCCATTGTGAGAGCACACTTGACTTCTCATAATGACTCCTGCTTGTGACGTAGACGGTAAATTAAATTTATCGGGGCCCTGAAGATGGTACACATTGGCGAAAATGATTTTCAAAATCAAAACAAAAGTGACTTTGAAGCCAATACAAAAAACACTAAATTATAAGAAATGCAACACTTTTCAGTTCACCTCCATTGCGACAAAACTTAGTATACTCAGATACAAACACCTGACTATAATTAATATGCGAGTTCAAAAAAAGATTTCTTTAACATCGAATTCATTCCCACGTAAGCTATCTTGCCTACCTGAACTGGTTCTGGGCTGTTCCAATGCCGGTACCATACACCCTGCGGCCGCGTTGCAAACACCTTTTTTTGATTTTTAATAAAGAACAAATGGTGAAGACTACAACACATTTACTTTCAGTCATGGTCCATATTTTTACTTGTATGCCACGCAGAATTAATCAAGAGCTCCGGAGAGCTCAGCCTCTGGATCAAAACAACTGAACCAAAAAGTCATGCCATGCCACGATTAATACCGAATCTACACTGGTAAGGAACAGCTTGAATATGATCCCGAGTCGCGGCCCATGACTGTTGAATGCCTGAGGCAGTCCCGAGGCAGTGGATATTTTCAAGTGAAGACAAGACGAATGGTACGTTTTTCACCAACAGAACATTACAAATGTAAAATCGTGTCTTGGAAACATTGAAATTTGAGCTTACTGCCGTTTTTTTGCGCAATCGAGCCGGGGAATCGATATTGTACATGCACGGGAATTGCAAAGAGATCATATGTAATATGCAATCAAGGTCACGTACGTGCTGTTTGGGATTCCACCCTAGTTTTTTCCCCTGGATTGCGGGAGGAGGGGGGGGGGGTTGGCGGTGGGTGAAAGTAAAAAAATGATGACCATAAAGACACAATAAATAAAAAATAATCAACCAAAGAAACACCAAATAACAAAAAATAAACTATGAACATAAAACTAACATAAAAATGCCAAACAAAAGAAATACACATTAAAAAAAATAATCATCACAAATAAACCCAATACACAATCACACATGATGTTACACTATTATAAAATAATACAATAAACAGATTTTTTTTAAATGAAATTTATACACAATACAAATGCACAAATGGAAAATGCAATAAATAAAAAATAGGCCTAATAAGATGTAACACAACCAGTGGATAAATGAGCACATATAAAATAGATGATGATAAGGATCCTAATTTGAATGATAAACAAAAATAATCACTAGCAAACAAACAAAAAAATAAAATAGCAAACAGTGGGAAAATGAACAAACAATTCACCAAAAAAAATTACATTAATTGGTTTATTCAATCGTGAAAAGAAACGTGGGTTAAATAGGTTAGGGGCCTACCTTGAATTTGCCGACAACCATGACCAAAACGTTGACCTACTGACCTCAATGACTGATTTGAAAGTGAAATCTCAACCTGACCCTTGATCTCATAACAGTGCAAATAAGACATGTTTTGGGATGCTTCTAACAAATAATGCGTAAATACACATGACTCTTGTTGTTGTTTGTTGTAATAGGCCGGTAAACTTTGAAATCCACTACAGATGGCTGAGACAGTATTCACGGGCTGGATGCAGCCCGACCTTGACAGGGTCATCAATGGCATGAACCATGTCCATGCAGATGACTTGTTCAAACAGGCCGAGTGTTAGTCGTGCGGTACAGGGAAAATTATTGGAGGGTGCACCTCCAAAATAGCTTACCGTACAATTCATGCTGTATTTATATAATCCCCAACAAGCTGTACCTTTGTTACCATTCCGAAAACAAATAATTCCGCCGCGCATTAACGAAACTCAAAGGCTCCCTGTTCGTCCTGCCATGTCCATTGTCAGAGACTGGCACAGCCACCGTGTGTAACTTGTGATGAGTGAGACGGGAGTGATGATCATAACTTCATCCTGCGCACAAAATCTGCATCTTATTTCAGGCAATTAAGATCGTAGATTCCCCAGGGTTGTTTAACTATCGCCAATTGTATTTCATATCAACCGACAGCCAGAATTGTATGATATTCAACTCTGAAAACAGCGAAACATTCGCAAATTTCAGTTTTGAACACTGAATGACCCTGAACATGGATTACAGAAAGTTTCAATTGCACTTTTTCTGATTGGTCAAAATCAACCTTGTTGTTTTACTGGGATTCCCTGGGCTCTCCAAGACCTCAAACTATTATTTTTGAGGGGAGAACGGCTATCAAATTAAAAACTGAATTGGCGTGTTGGAAGAGATTTATTTGGTTAGCATATGAAACTATATGCGGTATTTTTCCCTCGGGAGCTGACGCTCCCTCGTAAAAATACCGAGGCCCAAAACCCACACCAAAGATTTCACACAATGACCTCACAAAAGATGTGGTCGCGTTATTATTGTCTAATTAACATGCCGACCGTTGTAACTTTTGGCTGATTAACATTGTGTAAAACACATTATTTACAACGTTCGGCAAATGACTCAAAAACGTTTGTATACTACCAATATACAACGTTTTATTTAAACACCTTCAACGTTTTGACGAGGTCAATTTTCCCCCATAATAAACTCACCACGCACACACACAACACAAACCCGCACACAACCCCCACCATACAACATCCACCCTCAACACACACAACACACACACACATTATTTATACAAATTACCTGCATTTTCAAACATATTAATAATCGTATTTTATTGTCTTCGTTATCATTTTTCTCCGAAATCGTTTGCAGCAGCCGTTTAAAGTTTGTAGCACGATTGCCCTCGTTTGCAGGCGCAGTGAGGAGAATGTTTATTTTAATTCCAGTATTCAATATCAGTCATGCCGGTTTGTAGGCCCTTAATATCCCGCCAAAACCGTAACAAAACATCGTAAAATCCAGCGCTCTCAGCAAATATCACTTCCACGTTGCATGATGAAGTTCTGCCCAAGCCAATACTTCTTCACCTAACGTGCACTGCAACTTTGTTTTAGTGCTACAACTTAATGATATCACAATCACTCATATGACAAAAATAAAACACAACGGGGTTCTGCTAACGTTTTGGGGCAAAACTCTTTTCTTTTCTTGCTTTGATACCTTCGTATTTCTCTCATTCTAACCTTGTTAACCAAGTCATGCCGGGGGGGTGCCTTCATAGTGTACATGTATATTTTGATCATTACTTTCAAAAGATTCTGAAAAATCTTAAGGTGCTTCCCCGGTTTGTTTTTATGTAGAGGCAGCTAGATTTGGATGTAATGGCTCTATTAGTCTGGTGGTGTGTTTGTAAGTACACCAATTAGCATCTTTAAGTGCCTCATTCAATTGTAGATGAACATGTTGGGTCGAAGCACTCATGAAGCAAAAGCGGTGTAATCATAGACTTTTCCGAGTCCATCGTTTGCGTGCACTTTGCATGCCTATTCTATAAAACTAACAGTAGTTATAGTTTTTTGTGTGTATGGAGGGGGAGGGGAATACCCGATGAAGAACTAATCTTTCACACAAAGGTATCCTACAAAGAATACATGGTTGTATATTAACAGCCGACGGTTAATTGGCTTTTTAAATGGCTCTTTGTTTAAATATTTCATAAACACATCGCGCAATCACAATGCCTCGATGTCGTTCATTGCATTTCATCAAGCCAATCACCCCACATCTCATCACATCTCTCGCATCGCATCACTTCATTCGGTATTCCGAAAGTCGTTTTATCCAAGGTTCATTTTTTTCGCAGCTTTATTAATCCAAAGGTGAGTTAATCCGAAGTTCGTTTATTCGAAATTAAAATAAGATTCTTTTAACTTACTCATTTTCGGATCAACGGTTCGTTGATTCATTGCTGTAAAAAGCGCATTAATGTTAGGGTTTGATGAGAAAAATGTTTGTTGTCTCTGAAATAGATAGTGTTAGTGTATTAGAGATGTTGGTGAGGTCATTCATGTAAATGATGAAAAGTAGGGGGTCCAAGGACTGAGCCTTGAGGGACGCCAAGTGATGTTGATGGATGATGCGGGGAGTGTACATAGATGATTGTGAGCGGTAGTTAGGTAACTCCTGAACCACTCACGGTACTCCCGGACACGTATGATCAAAGCTGTGAAGAAGAATGTTGTGAGTTAATGGTGTCGAAAGCCTTCGAGAGAAGAGCAAGGAATACCCCATGGGGTGGAGTTTATTTTTAGTGCAAGGTTTAGGTTGGTAGTTAGTCCAAGGAGTGCTAGTGCCATGGAAGTTGAGCGTGTGGCTAAAAAACCGTATTGGCTCATCGACAAGAATGTTGTGATTATTGAAGAAATGTAGACAGACGTGTTTACATAATTTTTTCCAGGAGTTTTGGAAAAAGATGGAAGAACAGAAAATGGGCCTTGTAATTGGCAATGTTATGTGCATCTGCGTTGTTTTATAAATAGGATGACTTTGGCTGATTTGAGTGATTGGGAAAGTTCCGGTGAGAATATTGGGTTAAATATGTGCATCAGAGGCGATATGATGGTATCGTATGATTTGTTAGCAATCCAGGATCTATCTGTCGGTACCGCACTTTTACCAGGTTTTAGTAGCTGACGACGTTTGTGGCATTTCATCTTCAGGGACTGGATTCAGGAAAATGATGGTGGTAAATGTATTTTGGAAGGTGTTTATGAAAAGGGTTATTGGAAGGTGGAATTTTGTTAGCCAAGTTTTTGCCCAGGTTAGGGAAGTGATATTTGAATGCGTTAGCGATGTCAAGCGGGTCGGTTAATTTGCTATTATTATGAGTGAAATGGTCAGGGACAGGGAATTTGTTTAGTGGATACCTTCCGGCCTAGAAGGTTGTTGAGGAATGAGGAATGTACAGGTTTTGGTAAGATTATTTTTAAGTTTCGGAATTTGTTCTGTGGTGGGTTTTTTCTTGGCAATACGAAATATGTGAGTTAAGTTGTTTTTGTACATGTTTGTATGTTGTTTTGGTTGCTGGTGTGTTGTTCTTCAGGTATGTTTTGTAGGGGCCGTGCTTGTGTTTGAATTGACTTGGGAAATGAGTGGTTCCATCCAGGGCTGCTTATGGTTACGATTTTTATGGTCTCCTTTCAAAGGGGAATGATTCGTTGTAAGGTGGTATAAGTTTGTGATGAAGGCTCTACGCTATGGTTAGGTCATTTTTCTGATGAGTATTGTTCCCATGATTCAGGGTTAGTTCTACGGTTTAAAAGCGCGAATGTTGGATCCTCTGTCTGAGTCACGTTCGTGATTGGTGTTTTGTTGCATGCTTCTGATTAAGAGATGTAATTGAGAATATTGGGAAAGTGATCTGTGGTGTCGTGACAAATATCCCTGTTGGTGTTGGAGTGCTGTTGTCAGATGGAGTTGGTGTATTTTTATGTATCAATGAGCGTGGGCTGTGTTATGCTGGCATTCTGTAGGTCTGCTTTAATTTAGGGGATATAAGAGTTTGCAAGTGATGTGTTAATACAATCCCTTAATTTGTGGATGAGTGGATAATTGAGGAAGATTGCTATTAAAGTCACGACAATATGACCATCGCGATTGGTTTTATTTAGTTAGTGAGAAGCTGCTCGAAGCTGTGTTAAATTTGTGGATATTGTGTGTTCATTCAGTCTGTAAGTAACTCCGACAGTGATGTGTTTAGGGTCTATTGTTGGTGTTAATGGTGAGATCGATGTGAAAAGTGAGTCAAATTCTGGTCATGGTGTTGGGCGATGATTTTGTATGAGAGGGTGATTTTTTAGTAAAGACAAACTCCCTTTCCTCTGCCAGTAGAGGTCCTGGAATGTACGTGTAGCACCATAAAAAAAAGTGAGGTGGAGACTTGTGTCATAAGCATGTTCTGAAATCTAGACAGAGAAAGAGTGGTTAAGGTGATCAAGGTAGTTAGTGATTTTTCATATGATTGTGATACTACGACAGTTCAAATGAAATCTGGAAGAAAATGAGTATTGCTTGATGGATTTATTAATGTGTTGATGCTGTCGTCAGTGTGATAGCGGAGTCAGAACCAGAGGTATTTTTTGTGGGGTGTGAGGAAGGATGGGTGGTCACATGTTTGAGATGATATGGGTCTGTAAGTAACGGGTTAATGCAAAGGGAATTAAGTTTGATGATGTTCAATTGAGTGTTGGTTGTGAAAATTCAATTAGTTGATGCGCGAACGAAAAGCTCGTCGTGAAGCTGGTGGTAAATGGCAGTTGCAGTTCGAAAATTGCAGGGCACGAAAGGGGTATGGGGAGAGAGGAGAATAAGAGAGAGAGCGAGAGGGAGGGAGGAGAGGAGGGGGAGGGGTGAGATGAGAGAGGAGAGAGTGAGGAGAGAGAGAGAGAGAGAGAGGAGGGACCTTACGACGGCTGGGCTGGATGAGAGAGGTTGAAAAAGGAAGAAAGTTAGAAGAGAGAAAATGAGAACAACGGGTAGAAAAAGTGAGGAACAATACCTGTAGGACAAGATGTGTTGACAAGTCAGGACAAGACGAAAGCACTTAAAAACAACACAGAGTAAAAACAGACAAGGGGGCTAAAAAATATACAAACTACTAAGGATTTCTATACAAAAACTTAAGTACAGCAGTTGTACACAAAATGGGGTGCTTAATACTTATTACGAAAAAAAAGGAGTTAATTAAGATATATATTGAATACTGTGAGGTGGTAAGCGGAGCTATATGGTTGCCCAACAAAATCTCAAAGGTGGAGTAGTTGAAGTAAATGAGCGGATAACAGTTCCACCGTAAGTCATCATCAGTATTAAATAAATTTAGAATTAATAATGAATGATAGCTTATGGTGATACCTCATTTGACTTCCTCCGCGCAGTGGATCGTCAGCGCGAGATTTGACGGTCGCACCCGTACACCGCACACGCTGGCTTAAAACGAAGGCGTTTATACCACGCGCGCACAAAGACGCATATCTTGATAGTGAGTAAAAAGCTGCGTCAAGGTTTTGACGTCACTGCACGGATGTAGATAAATGGGTGATAGCAGTTAAGCTAAGATTAAAGCAATTTTTATAAAAACCTAAATATAACATAAAAGGCCGACCGAATTATGTACTGACTTGATAACAATATTAAGGGGGAAAACTAACAAAAGGAGAACAGAGCAGTCAAGATGCAAACAAACCAAGAAATGAACTATGAAATATAAAAAAAAGTCACAGACTACACCTACAAAACAGCATATGCATTATAACATTGATATATACATACATACAGATTACATTTACAATGTACATTTATATACCATTCACCACACATACTTATATAAATATCGTATACATATAAAACCCTTATCACAATACATACTGCAGAATAGTAGAGCCAAACCGCGACAATGTGGCGGCTATGCAGTGCATCGAGCAAGGGTTTAGTTAACATAAAATTAAAGCAATCTTAATAACCATAAATAGAACAAAAAAGGCCGAATAGTGAACTGACTTAATTCAATATTAAGGGAAAAAACTAACAAAGGAGAACAGGCAATGCATATGAATACATAATAAGGAAGTGCCAAATGTTATAAAACATAAAACAAAAAAAACCCAAAGTAAGGGCCAAGGAGAAAGGGAGAACAGGCAAAATGCTATGAATACATATAAGGAGCGCCCAAAATAGTATAAAAAAAAAAACACAGAAGACTTTAAGTGGCCCAGTTTGTTACACTGGTATAAAGGGGGGGGGGCACGAGCGAGCAAAAGAAACGGTGGAATGTGGATGTTGGATGGAATAGAAAAGTCAGTCACTATACAGCAAAAATCTACACAAAAACAAAATGTATAAGCGAAGGCACCAAATAAGTACACCAGGCAAGGCTACGGGAAATTATAGTGATACTACACTGTAATGTTAGTGCGATAACTGATACATGCAAAGTAAATATGCTTATGAGTATGGAAATATGATGATAATAAAAAAAAATAATATATTTGCAGAAAAACAAAGGGATGGTGGTAATTGCAGTTACTAGATGCATTATGGGTACTAAGAAAAAAAAAAGCAAGGCCATGTGATATACGCCTATGGTACGATCGGCATGAGGGGAGGGGGTGGGCTGTCCCCGGTAACCATAAAGCCGAGCCTGCATAGTACAGCAGAATAGTGAGCAGTCGGCATTTTGCAACAAGAAGATCAACTATTACTCATTTGCCGTCCTCCGTCATGTGACGTCGCGCTTGAGATTTGACGGTTGCACAGTACACCGCGCACGCTGGCTTAAAACGAAGGCGTTTATAAACGCGCGCACAAAGGACGGCATATCTTTGAAACGTGCGAAAAAGCCTGCGACAAGGTGTGAGATCACCTGCACGGAGGTGTTAGATATATGGATATAGCAGTAGTTAGCATAAAATTAAAGCATAAAACCAGGAATATAACAAAAAAAAGCCGACCGACCGAATAGTGTAATGACTTAATTTAATATTAAGGCAAAACTAACAAAGAGAACAGAGCGCAAACAATGGCATACAATCCAAGAAATGGAGAAAAAAAAGTCAGTACACAAAAACAGCATATGCACATACATACATATACATACACGTTTATTCTTCACCCATATTACACATACACTATACTTATGTATTATGACATGTACATTTAAAACACGTTACATTTTACCAGCAGAAAGTAGAGCAAAACAGGGACATTTTGCGCATGTGATACATCGAGCAGTTAACATAAAATTAAAGCAATAATTAAAACATAAATATAACATAAAAGGCCCAATAGTGTACTGACTTAATTCAATCTTAACGGGAAAAAAACTAATTTAAAGGAGAACAGGCAAGATGCATATGAAAACATAATAAGGAAGCGCTCAATAGAATAAAAATATACAGAAAAACCCGAATTTATGTGGCCAAGATGCACCACTGGAATAAAGGCACGAGAGAGCAAAATAAACGTGGTGGTGGGATAGAAGTCAGTACACTAATACAGCAACATCTGCACAAAAAGACATGTATAAAAAAGGCACAAAGTAATACACCAAGGAAGGCATACGGGAAATTAAGTGATATACACTATGTTGATATTGCGATAACTGATAATTAAGGCAAAGTAAATTATGCTTATGAATATGGGTGATAAGCTGATTAAAAAAATCAAATTATTATTGCAGAAAATACAAGGGGGGGATGGTGGGTAATGCAGAAGAAACTACATGCATATGGGTACTAAGGGAAAAAAAGCAAGGGCCATGTGATATACAGGCCCTATGGTACGATCGAGCATGAAGGGAAGGCGGTACATTTAAAGCGTTGCCTAGAACAGCGAAAAATAGTAGGGCATCCTAACATTTTGCACAAACATTCGGAATAAACAAGTCCTTCGAATAACGAAACAAAATGCTGGGAGAGAAATTCCGTGCTCGGAATAAAGACCCTTTGACAAACGAACCTTGGAAGAACGAACCTTCGGAAATTAATGAACAACAACCCGAATTTCATTAATTAAGTAACTTCATACTGTACAAGCTATTACTCACATTAGAGTAGATTTCAACACATCGTGTTCACCTTTAGTACTTTTCCGAAAGGTATGAGCATTGAATGAGGGGATGTGCAGTGTGGAGAATTAAAATTCCACGTATGAAACAAGCTGTGAAACATGAAGTCCGATAGCTGAGAAGAAAAATCAATTCTATGCTCAATGAAAACTATCAAGTCTTCTAACTCTCAATAAATTCTGACTAATCGCATTTTGCTCAATGGTATCCAATGTAATAGGTGAGTGATGTTATTGAATTAGACTGCGTTTGTAGGTGGATACGGAGGAGGATAGGAACAAAAGTCTTTGCACTTCTCTAGGTAAAGGATGAATGGTAACATAAAAGGTAGCGATTTATCTTTGTTCGTTCATTGGAAAGGGGAATCGTGGCCAAATATTCTGCCCTCCTCTCCCAACTAATCGACGTTGTCCAAAACTTTCCTATGGTGACACGATGGGTGAATCTACTAATAAAATATATCACATTACATCACATGGGATAGATCACACCCCATCCCATCCAGTACATTACAGGGGAAATGGTCAGTTCTCGTTAACCTCAATCAAATTAATAAAGAGAATTATCACCATCGCATAACCAGACTATTTTGGTAACACAGCTACTGAGGGAGGTTTGGTATCAATGGACACAGTTATGAGTCTCCTTTTTAAATGATACCAAAAATAAGTACAAAATTCCCACACCTCGCAAAATTGGGTGTGTGAAAATCGCTTGTGGTACAATTTTATAGTAAAATCTTACAATTTAGTAAAATCTTTTACAATTTTATGGTACAATTTACAATTTACAACTACAGAGTAAAGATAGGAGATAGGAGGCCTCATCACCCCCCCCCCCCCCCAGTCATACTTCAACTTTGAGTGTGGTTGGGTCCGAAGTATTTTTTTCGCTTAAATGTTCGCAAAATGATGCAAAAAAAAAGATTTAACTAACACGCATGTGCTACACAATTGCGCATTTTTTGCACCGTGAGGAAAAAACCTCCCGTTAAACAAGTTACGATAATAAAACTCTCGAATCTAGAAAAAACTACCACGTTTATATACCACATTATATACGAAATATTTCCCATTCCGCTTTCCATGGTTAAACACGTTGCAATTAGATACATGTAGCGAACGTCTCCCCAATTGCGAGTAAATCGTGTAGCAAAATGTAAGGCTTTTATGATGTTATCATGAGGTTGATGCACGTACCCGGAAAATGACAATATTTGCACCTTGGATGGTGACATTTTTTTCAGAAATTTTTCCAAAAATAGCATACACTTAAGTAGCATTAGATATCAAAATTATCCAACTGTGGCCCCCAAAATGCCTCATTCGTGTGCGTCACAGTGCTTTTCTAGTTATGAGCAGTGACATTTAAAGGTACCGTCATATCAGATATACGTTTTCATCCCCTTTATACCATTACAAAAATTTCATTTAAACCTATGACTTATAGCTAAAAAAAAAAAGAAGCGCGCGCGAGATAAGAAAAACACGACTAAAACGTTGGTTGTCGCTTGTTTGTGTTTCAATTTCAATCAAATGGTCCGTAGTCAATCTTCATAACCATACCTCTAAACATAATTGGTTTCGCCTAAACCCTGTGTATGTTCATACACACTAAAACGCCAGTCAACTAGCACCGACTAAAAAATGGATCAAAATTATGACCACAAGGGTCATTTCACCACGTTTTTGGACCACAAAATGGTTCAACCATTTAACCCCATTTTTAGTCGGTGCATAGTTGACCTCAACGGGGGTCAAACATGACCCCGTTCTTGAAAATATTTTAGTGTTTATTTGCTCCCTTTCTAAACAAAAGTGTGTACTACGTGCTTTAAGAGACTCTTCTAGAAAAAGCTTCTATAAACAGCTGGGACTTTCCAGAAATGGCACAAGCAAAATTGCACATATGTAATTTCAGATGAGTATTGAGATCCAATTGACAGCGCCAGGCTATGTTTATGCATGATGTTATTGCAATAACCTATTTTTAGACATGGTGGAAACTTAACTGTAAATATAAATTAAATTCTGTTACTAGAGACCATGGCCTGTGTTTACTCTGTCATTGTTGGTAGATCTGAGCAGTTGCCAGGATTTTTTATATCTGCTGTGCACTACATCAAGTTAAAGCAATATTAGCACATTTTTTTGAAGAGCGCCCCCAATTTCTCAAAAAATTTGAGATTTTTTAGACGTTGCATTGGTAACTGCTCGTAAAACTATACTGTGAATGGGTTAAGCTCTACAATGTCGATGTGTCGCAAATGAAGGATTTTTTGCAAACTAGAATATTTATTATCGGATCCCGATAAATAATTCAACGCTGCTGGAAACGTCCTCCACTCTGAATATCCGGAAATAGCGCCATGTACGTACTACGCTTCATCTTTAGTTGTTTTTATTTGGTTCAGCAAGTCAGTCAGTGCCACCACCCCTCAAGAAATGACCTATTTCATCATGGACGTGACATAACTTAGCATTTCCCTCTCTACCGTTAAGTACAAACTAGGATCCCAATTCTAATTACAAAAATCACTCATTTTACTGCATGATAGATCGCTTTTTGAGCATTCTCGTTCGCAGGTGTAGTTTTCTAGACATTCCAACATAGCTGTGCAAAAATATCAAATTTTGAAAATTGGGGCGCGCTTCAAAAAATGTGCTAATATTGCTTTAAAGCTGTTGTCTGCCGTCTTCTTCAAGTTTGGGAATCAAAAGAATTAAAAATTTTTGGTGGTACTACTACCAGTGATATTTGCGACAGACGGAATATATGGATTTTTTACAAACCACGGACTGTATACTGGCCTAGTTTTGTGTCGTCATGGACCTGTAGTCCCGTCGCCTGAAGAAGAACTGAAGAATATTTCCCATGATTTTTTATACAGGAGTATTAAGAGTGCAAAGAAATAATTCATCTTTGAAAACTGCACGCAATTTTTAATTTGGACATGACTCGTGACATCAGAGTGAAAATTTCTACTTTAGGAATAATTTGCGTTCATAAGATCATTCTGACTGTAATTTGGTTTTTGAATATTCAAATTCTTGACCCCATCATTTTAAATCAACAACAAAAAAAAATAAATAAAATTTTGTTGTTATAAGAATTCACCATAAAATTCATTTTAAAAAAAAAAAAATAAATAAATTTTTTTGTTTATAAGAATTCAACATAAAAATTCATTTCCACACGGCTAATTTGTGTGTTAAAAGGGCATTCTTGACCCTGTGCATGCACGTGCTATCGTACACTTTTAAAACAGCAAAAGAGCTCAGAAACCTTCAACTTATTAATTTCAGAGAAGGGGTATACACATATGTTTTAGTATTCTGTGAAAAAGGTTATCAATTCAGTGTCGCCACTAATTTTTCTTTTATTTTGTTTTAAATTTTGATATCATGGTATTTTACCTTATGTCTGGTAGAATAGAATTGTAATTTGTAACGAGCGTTAGGGAACGAGATAAAGTATACGACGACAGACCAAGTAAGAGAGATTGCACAAGGGAATAGAAGAGAGACGGATAGAATAAGATAAATGGGTTTTAGCTCTGGCTGATTTCCCCGAGCTGTTAAATATAATAAAAGTTAAAAGCTTATTACAAAAACATCATCGTGAGTGCGTATTTCTTTCATCACTTGTTCCGTTACTTTCATCTCAAATATCTTTTTCCTTGGCGATGATGATTAATTCCATCTGTCAGCGGGCCCCCCAATACTGCACAATTTTGTTTATTACAACCCTCTTGAGGTGTCGACTTAGACTTTCTGGCACACTGGGCGTTAAAAAATAATAAATTTTACAGCAAGTTTTATTTCCCTGTTTCTTTTGGCTTATCAGGAAACCCAGGAATTTTTAAATTAGTTTCTCGAAACAATGGCGCTTGCAATATATAATTAATTTGGTAATGTTTTGTTTGCATTTAAATTTAACGCTGTTTTAAATAAATATACCCGTTGAATAGCGGTGTTAAATCTCTTCTGAATTATAATGTCATGGAAAACACTTAAAGTCAAATTTGGTTTCGCATCGGTGCCGACGAAAGCTTTGTTTTCATACAGGAACATCCTTAAGGTCTTTTATTAGTGTGTACCGACCTTGGCACCAGAACCAAGGTCCGAAATGCAGCCCGGTATCTGAACCTCTTACACGTAATAGTATCCCTCCCCTGTCGTAAATCTTATCACGCAACTAGACGCAAGATGAAATAACCCAGTCGAAGAAGGGCCATTTTCTTAAACAAAAATCTCAATACTTCACTCCGCGTAATGTATTGCCGAAAGGCATGTTCGTTTCAGCTACCAACATGTAAAGGCAAAATGTTTTACACGATTACCACCGTAATGGGAGTTTCGTTCATTTGGTTGGGCACTATTATCGACCCACTGTCTAGTCGATGACACTGTGATCAACCCGTGTTCATTTGGGAGTGATTTAGCTAAGAGATTAAATAACGGCAAGCGATAGTCCTGAGGCGTCGAACTGAGTTAATACATATTTGAAGGAAGGGTAGGAGTCCCCGTTAATAATCGAAACGGCGTACATAAAGCTATCTTGTCATGGTGCAGTCCACTTTTAATTAAAGAAAGCAATTACGATGAGATATCTGAGAAGAACCAAGTTTAGGCTTTCCATCTTCTCCATTTTTATTTCATGAATGATTTATTTTATTCCTACAGTCGCTGATCAGTTAATCCATAACTTCACCCAATGCATACCGGTGATGTCAATCGATGAGCATTTCGGGCGGATTTGGTTATCGGCTTGACTTGATAGATAAACGACTATACACAAACACGAGAATATTCTGAAAAAACTGATCATTTTACATCGGGAACATATTTAATAAGTGTAAAACAATGCACAAATCCGATAACGAGATAGAATGAAGGCGTAAGTCACACGATATAATTCCCAGCCGATGGCGGCCGAGCCCTTGAACAAAAACTCGCCAGCCGATTTTGAAGATTTGGTGCTGGCCGGCCATTGATGGTCCCGTGACCTTGCTCCGTGCTTATTTTTTGATATTTTTACACCACACCATTTAAATACAACCCTTCAAACTTTAGTTCCACTTTGTAACTCCAACGGTTTTGGGAATGAACAATCAATGATAACATGTACACATTTATACGTGTGTCAGGTTATGTGTAAACCAAGGCGCATCAAAAATAAGGATTGCTTTCTCTTTCTTGGCCATGCAGCATCGTCTGTTTTCGCTTACAACCTTTACACAAGGCTTCTAAACGTTAAAGGCCGATTCTTTTCATTTAAGCATTTTCTGGGAGTACGGAATGTTATCCATGTGAACACCGCCACCTTCGATTATTACATTAAAATATCTCGGATACAAGCAAGGAATAGACTGCGAAAAATTATCAGAACAAAGTTTATTGACACATTAATCGAAAGTATCCAAATTGTTTTCCTTACATTTTTAAATTTTTCTAAAACCATGCAAAGATCTTTCCTTAACGAACCATGTTAGTCCCTTCGTGCGGACCACGGTGCGGTTCTGTAGACTTTGTCCCCACCCCGTTTTATTTTCCTGTTATTAGAAAACCAAGAAATATTCGCATTCAAGCATGGACAAGGGTTAAGATAAATGCCTTATGGACTTGTAGTCATAGGTGGAGGATAAATTATGCTGAAACATACAAAAATATATATGCTGTACTGCTTCGAGTATGGACGACTATAATGTTGGAGTAAAAGTTATAACAGTAAACATTGTGACTTGACAGAGTGGTTACTGGTACTTTTAACATACCTTTAATTCACAATCTCCCCCTCCTCCTCCTCATCCTCCTCATCCTCCTCATCCTCCTCATCCTCCTCATCCTCCTCATCCTCCTCATCCTCCTCAGCCTCCTCATCCTCCTTCATTCCTCCTCATCCTCCCTCATCCCATCCTCCTCATCCTCATCATCCTCATCCTCCTCATCCCCTCAATCCTCCTCCTCATCTCCTCATCCTCCTCCTCCTCCTCATCCTCCTCATCCTCCTCATCCTCCCCTCTTCCCTCCATCCTCCTAATCCTCCTCATCCTCCTCCTCATCCTCCTCATCCTCCTCAATCCTCCCATCCTCCTCATCATCCTCATATCCTCTTCCCCTCATAATCCTCCTCATCCTCCTCATCCTCCTCATCCTCACATCCTATCCTCCTCATCATCCTCATCCGCATCATCCTCATCCTCATCAATCCTCATTCCTCATCATCCTCATCCCATCCTCCTCATCCTCCTCATCCTCCTCATCCTCCTCGTCAGTCCTCAATCCTCCTCATCTTTCATCATCGTCATCGTCACATCGTCATCACGTCATCATCTCATCTTTCACCATCTTCCAGTCGAAACCGAGATCGAATTCACAACACTTCGACGCCATAAGTCTTGTTGCTCTAATTTTGGGCAACATCTCTTCAACATCTTGCTGGATGTTTCTTGTAACATATCGAGAGTGCTAAGGCAAGTGGGAGATTTTGAGCACAACCACCGCATGCTCCTGGAGCATATGTTGTGGCAACCGTTTCTAGAGCGGAGCTATTTATTATATTGAGTTGCTGACCACAATAGCCGTAGCGATTTATTCCGTAAATGTTTATTAAGGATTTTAGAATTGCAAAAACCTGGGACACGCACACCAACCTCGCTGGTCTTGTGTTAGGATGATAGAATGTATCCGGTTCGAATCTCCTAAACCTCTTTTAAATTATAAAATTTCCTTATTTTTTCAGGTAGGTTAGAGGGAAAAATCTAGCAAAAAAGATAAGAAAAATAATAAACTGCCCTTTGAGGTTAGGTGAAGGGAACCTGCTCCTTGACATGGATGGTGGTCAAAAATACCGCGGTGCTATTAAAAGAGTCTTACTACTCGGTTTTCTTTTCACTCTCGTAGAAGTCTGATATGACGTATCATATGATCGTTCAGCCACCAGACGTTGGTGGACAAGCGGTCAATCGATCCATGTTTAGCGAATGCACAGGGATCATTGACATGTGAATGTATTGTAGTACTGGAATGCGTCTATCTTGTCCACCAACATGGCTGGCTATTGAATACGGTCTAAAGTCCCATCAAGGCGATCTTGAAGCTCCTTCTTCATAGTCCATGTTTCGTCTCAATAAAATAAAAGGTTTCCCACGCAAACTCTAAAGATGGCAACCTTTGGAGACTTGGAGATGCAGATTGCCAGAGGGCGTATCCCAATATAACTTTGTGGCAACTGGGCTTAACGTTGAACTTTTTCTATTCCATTCCTTATTAACTTGGTTTTCTTTTTGTGCTGCCATGACTTTATCTCATTTCCGGTCCACACGATTTTCTCCCGTAGAAATTAAACCCTAACGAACCTGTACAATTCATTAATCGGCTATTTTGAAGCCATTTTCTTTTGTTTTCTGTCTGCATTCCTTCTGGAGTGCAATCGGCGAAGTTCCTTTAATCCGCCATATTTAGGGAACGTGACAATCAAATCAAACGTTTTTCACCATCTAGGATTCTGGGTAATAACATCTGTATGAAAAATACAACTTTGGCGTCTAATACGTAATGTGTGGTCAAGAATGCACGGTATAATTTTAAATCAGTATGTAATTATTGCAATACTTTTGCACAGTGTGTGTATAGACGAAAGTGTTGTAATTTCTTGCATAAACGTGAATCTACACAGAAAATTAATTTGGGGACGAAGCTTTTGATAACGAAATGCCCCTTTAAGCAATCTGTGCACTTCATTATCTTTTAATCAGTGGTAAATTCAAACAAATACACAATGCATATCAAATACCGAAATCTTTGAAGTTCTCACGTCTCAAGAGTAATTATCACTGTGGGCATTTGTGTGATAATTCGAATGCGAATATCCAAGGTGTTTCACCAAATGAACAAAATGGATAATGAGGACGGTATTATCCGGCAGATATCCTATTTGGTTATTCTTGATTTTGGATTAGTGAAATTACGTGGCAAGCTTGAGGCTAGTCTAGTTGATTGCATATCTGTCTCCAAGGATTCACAGGTATAGATGATATCGAGGAAAAAAGGCTGAAGTCACAAATACTGAAGGGACAACATGACTCCTGAGGAAATAATAAAGAAATACTGTGAGAAACCAAGTAAATTCAAATCAATCGATCAATCAATCAAGAAAAAAAGAGAAGAAAAAAGATGAAGAAGATGAAGATGAAGAAGATGGTGACGATGATGATGAAGATGATGATGAAGATGATGATGATGACGGTGATGATGATGATGATGATGACCATGATGATGAAGACGCACGACGACGGACGATGAAGATGAGCGATGATGATGTAAAAACTGAAAACACAAATGCGACATTTTTTAAATAAATTGGTTCCAGCATTGTGTTCGTCTAAATTTAGAAATGTCATTCAAACTAAAATACTTATTGTAATATCTACCCATACATCGTGAGGAATGTCGATACGTAGTAATTCCATAAAGAGATAACATGTGGCAAAATGATTATATCATTTCAAAACTCAGCCGATTATAAATCATCATCTTACAAAACGCACACATGTCACCTTTCTCCGTACTGATCACATATATCTATTATAATTCCTGCCTGAACGCTGAGTGAAATTTTTAAGGCGGTTAAGGTAAAAAAGCGTGGGGATCATTCGTAAGGTACAGTCAAACAATATATAGTATATAACAGATATTTGTTATATTTACTGTCGCGTCGCGCAAAAGACAGATACACCACCACAAAAGGTGGTGGTTTGATGTTGTACAGGACTGTGAGAAATCCTTAACTGGTTAATTTGTCACGGAAAACGGTTTATTAAAGTTCTACTCATATATATTTGGCTTTGAATTTTAGGGGGGGGATCATAAAGAAACGCATGTGCTCGCAGGAGCTAGCGTTGTATGTTATTTTCGTTCATGCTATACATCACTTCTTCAGAAAAAGGCGCGGTTTTGCATTGTAATATATATGACTATGAAAGAGCTTTGCTCTGCCTAAATTTCTGTCACAACAATCGAATACCAATATCCACGTCATATTATATTGGTTTGAATTGGGGAGGCCGAATCCATACTGTCGCGTAGTGACTGTATAAGGGTCACTTTTCGTTCATGCTATAATAGATAAAATCTCCTTAAAAAATAATGGTTTGTATTTGAGAAGGGTATCTAACTTTAGACTGGGTTTAAAACCAGGGTTAGTCCACAAGAGTGGACGTTTTTCTTACAAATCTCTAAATATGTGCTGTAAAGGGCGAGAAAAATTCTATGCGCATGGGTTGGAAACACGCCAATCCATGAGGAATTTTTGTTCTTTCCCCACCCGCTACATTTAACTTTACAGTATTTGAAAGAAAAAGTCCCCTCTTGTAGGACCGAAAACCATGGTTTAAACCAGATCTAAAATGTCTCCCTTCAGAATACAGCCTATATGCCTAATTGTTATCGTTGCTGTCTGTTTTCGATTTTGGTTAATGTTACATTATCAAATTCTAAATTATAACAATGTCCCTAAACACAAAACCTGCCATACACAAAATTAATGTCCATATCGGGTCCGCAAATTCATATTATATCTACTATTTTACTTACTACTTAATACATAAACAAATTGGGCAAGACCAAATAGACCAAGACCAAAGATCGTACAGCATGGCTGCAAGGATCAAAAGTGATAACCTACCAATACGATATAAGTTACGAAAATGTTACACTCTTACAGATAGCTCCAAATTGATTTCGCCATTTACTAATAGTCAATCGAAAATAACCCCAAAACACAGGGCGTGGCATAAGGACAAATCTTTCTTTTATTGAGGAATATGCAAGCACGTTATGAGATATCGGGGTTCGTTTTTTATATATACACTCTTTGACCTTTTTGGAGAACACGTTCAAATCGCATCAAACAACAGAAAAGTTTGCGAGTATTCATAAGCGTGATCGTAAGACAGGAAAGTTAAAGTCTGGGACTCAGAGATTAATTCTAAAAATTAGTCAACTGAACTAAACGATAGTCAACTAAAATGCCTAATTCCGAAGTTGAGATGAATCAGATTTTTCGTTTTGATTGCAGTAAACATTTATGTGGATATTAACCAGTTTGCCATAGGATACTGTGTGTATAACAAAATTTCCGGATCCGGAATTTTTAAACAAAGATGTGATTTTTCTTATGAAGGACTTCGATTTGAGCTTCAGAGATTTCCCACCGTGATTGTGTAGGGACAAGCATTATGTAAATGCCAAAAAACACAATTTGTTTGAATTTTTTTTTTAATTTGATGGTGGTGTATCATTCATAATTTATTTGTCCATAACATATTTACATACAGAAATGGACAATATATGATAGATACAATATAATGGAATTTAAAAACTACTACAAGCATGAAATATCTGTACATAATTAACCATAGACTGGACGAAGACACTCCAAAACGCAGAGCGTGTAACGTAATGCCCTCGGTTAGACAAAGATATCCAAATTATGTGTAAAGAAATAAACAGGGACCTACATACCCAATAAATTATCAGGGAATGTAATACAATTTTTAAAATACATAACCAATGAAATATTTTGATAAGGAAGGAGGGCATGTATAGAAAAAATGGTAGATTCATATATAAGACATTAGGACTAATATGTTGACAATTACATTAGATGAAAAAATAGCTACAATAGGTATGTAGGCAACTTAACAAAACTGTTCAGGGGGAATAACAAGACAAACAACAAAACAAAAATGAGACAGGGACAAACAAGACATACAAAATGGGGACAGGGGAAATGGGGGGAGGGGGACAGCTGACTATGAGAGACGAGCGGCGAAAATAATGATATAAAAAGACACAAGGAGAAAATTAATAAGCCTGGTAAGAGTTGATGAGAAAAATGTTTTGAAATGTTTTTTAAAGGATTTTTAAAAGTGTAGGACATTTTTGGATGGGAATCAATACAGTTCAAAGTTCGGTGCCACCTGGGGTTAATTGTATTCTCAGATAATTTAGTGTTTGTAGGATTGATGTGAAAATCCGAAGCTTGGCGAGTTTCGTATGTGTGGATCTGATCGTTTTCTTTTTAAAAAGTTGGATTAAGGTAAACCTGGACGGTAGTAGATTATGGTGATATTTGACATAACACACCCATTGGAAAAAATAGATATCGGAAAGTTTTAACATATTCATGGAGTGAAAAAAATGGGTCTGTGTGAGCAGCCATAAGGAATTGGCACAGGTGCGAATTGTTTTGACAGGTGGCACACTTTTAAGACTATGTACAAGAAAATTTTATTAATATTTACTAAGGATGTAAAGATTTGCAGCTCCGTGGCCTGAAGTTTCTCGCGATTTTTTCTCACTTTTCAGGTATCTTGTGTTGCAAATTCTACGAAGTCAGCCTTATATCGCATACCGGTTGGTTTGTAAAAAACGCATAAAAACGCTAAGAGGCTAAGAGTGCCTAAGCATTAATCGCATAAGAGCATAAGAGTGCATAAGTGTAAGAATAACCGTATATACGGAACATAATCGCATAAGAGTGCATAAGTATAAGAATAACCGTATACGGAACATAATCGCATAAGAGTGCATAAGTGTAAGAATAACCGTATATACGGAACATAATCGCATAAGAGTGCACTGATAAGCATAATAATAACCGTAATACGGAACATAATCGCATAAGAGCATTATAATGCTATGTAAATACGGTTATCTCTTATGCACTTTATTATGCTCCGTATATACGGTTATTCTTATGCTTATGCAGTCTTGTGCTCTTATGCGCCGTATTATTCTTATGCGCTTATGCGCCGTATTATTCTTATGCGCTTATGCACTTTATTATCCTCCGTATATACGGTTATTCTTATGCTTATGCAGTCTTGTGCTCTTATGCGCCGTATTATTCTTATGCGCTTATGCGCCGTATTATTCTTATGCGCTTATGCACTTTATTATCCTCCGTATATACGGTTATTCTTATGCTTATGCAGTCTTATGCTCTTATGCGCTTATGCACTTTATTATGCTCCGTATATACGGTTATTCTTATGCTTATGCAGTCTTATGCTCTTATGCGCTTATGCGTTTTACACTAACCGTATCGCATACTTGCCAGGATTTGACATCGTTGTTGTGTGCGCCCGCTTTGATGCATCCTTATTTAATGTTGGCGTTGCAGGTTCTGGGATGCGAGTCTGCGAGTTACACATGGGTATCTCACATACTCGCAGGAACATGGAATCATTTTCTTTGGTTGTCACTATTTCGGATTCCCGTGTTTGTTTGTGTGTTTTGAATGAACTGTTGTTAACCCGGAGGGTCATCAGTCGGTAAATAAGGATGGTAATTGAGAAGTGAATAAGGGTCGTTATTCCGCAAGTAAAATGTGAGTCGTTGATCTAAAAGGTTACTCTACCAAATGCTCAGTACTTTACAAAAAGAAAAAGAAAATAAACTGAAAAAATGGGATCATTAATTCATTATTTCTACTATGATAAAAGAAATCGTTATTTCGATAATTGAAATAATACCCCTATTTCCAAAAATGCTCAGTTCTCGTGAAATTTTCATTGAATGAAGGAAGTATATTTTTTTGAAAGGTATGTTGCTTCAACGATTTACGTTACATAAGTCGTGCATGACGTAACTTCAGATGTAAAGTATTTAAATATGCACTTGGAGACATTGAATCTCTAATATGATCGGGCTAATAGACTGATCTGTGCACGCTGTCATTTCATTACGTCTAAACTTGGGCTAATTTTAGAATGCGTAACGCAAAATTGTTTGCCTATCCTACAATAGCCTGTTATTTGGCTTGGAGTAGGGAGTACACACAGTAATTTCGACGTATTCAGGAGCTGCTACGCGACTTATCGCCGGTGCTCGAAAGCGTGATAGCGTCTTTGTAGTGTTCAGTAGTTGCCAGTGTGCAAGCGTATGGGCTAATCAAACTTCCCTGCCGGTCTGCAAATACATCAACGGAATGCCACGGCAAAAATTAATGATCAATTTAGCCAACGCACGATCACTTTCTAGCTATCTTGGATTGATACAATCTGCATGCGTGTGGTAATCAAGACAACGTCAAGCTACGACTGTGCTTCTAGGGAATGGAATGTTCTACCGGAACACGTCTTCAGCGTTTTAAAATCACTCTGAAAACCAACCTTTTTAATCTGTAGCATTCCGTACCTTAGTGTGTACTTTATTGCGAATCGCCTTGTATTTTTCTCAGGGTAATTTGTTTAATAAATCTATATTGTTATTATTTTTATGACTCTGGGAAATCGCAAAATCAAACAGATATACTTTCAAATCCTAAGTAAGCCGCGAAAAGGATATGGCTCAGGTACTTTTTGCACTCGTGTCTGACAAAGCGGATTACACAATTTTGCAAAATGAATTTCAAATGTAATTTTACGGGTAAATAGCCTTTAAAAGTGTGAATACCTTTGGCGGTTTCATTACAATATCACAGAAGAAACAGAGAAGGGTTGAGCAACTGGAGGGCGCTTTAAGAGAGCCTGACGTTTTCATAAGAGATAAAGAGGAGGGTACGTTTTTGGAATTCTTGACATTTCTTTTGCAGATTAACTTAATTCTTATGCTAAGATAACGTCGCATATTGTGACCGAAGGAATGGTTAGGAGTCATAACCATTCCTTAGGACCATTATTTAGGACAGTGCAGTGGCGTACCGACCGGGGCGGGGGGGGGGGGGGGGGGCAAGTTGCCCCTCTGGCTCGAAAAAGCGGAACAGTATGGGCCAAAATATGCAATTGCATTCCCCTTTTTCTTCGAATTTCAACCAAATTCAGCCTAAATTTGGGCAAAATTAAAGTAAATTCGTCAATTTTCGCCCGCTACGCGCGCATTTTGTCAAATTCAGACTTAATTGGATCAAATCACCTGGACGATTTATGAACTTTGCCCCCTCTGGCGGGACGACTTGGAAATTTGCCCCATCTGGATCGACTGTCTCGGTACGTCACTGGGACATGGGTGCTTTTTCCCAATGCTAAATACCATGTAATCAGAACAGATATTTTGTTATGGCATTAAGATATGAGTGATTCTTCTGAAAATAATTGATTGGTTATTCAAAACAAAGAAAGCTTTTGCAGGATATTTTGTATTTGTTTGAAACTTGTTTGAGAGCAATGGAGGTTTTTATAGTTGAGGGGAACGTTAACTTTCAACGAAGAGTTTTAGAATTATATCTTATATCCCTAACGTCCCTAGAGGAAAATATGATAAACACCGCAAAAAGTGAGGTAGCGGTATTTTTGTCAGATCTAGAAGCAATTTCCCACTAAACCAAGGCAGGGTCCGCTCCATGATTTTTTGTCAGGTGGGTTTTGAAGCGATTAAGGGACGTTAGGAATATATGACCCTATCGGCACAAGAAAGTTACCAATTGATTTTCACCACACCTACTCATAAATACCCAGTTCCAACCGTCAATTATACAGGACAAACATTTCAACTGTGCTATTATAAAAATGATGTTGTGTGACTTCGAAATTTAGTTTTTATAGCGTTCTAAGAATTCATTTTTTGAGCTTTGGCACATTTCTGTATTTTAATTTAGATGTATGTATATTGCAAATTGCTTGTGCATGGACACCTCAACTCAATTGCTACTAAGCTCAGGTCATAGGTGCACCACAGAGAATTGTATGTCATGTTAGGGATAAAGGTCACATACCAAGGTCAAAAGTCATTAGAGGTCAACTTGTACAGAGAGTGAAGGAAAGGTGGCTCGCGAACGCAGGCAACACTAGTGGTTCGAGAACCGCCTTGTTTGCAATTGTTACCCAACCATAAAGCGTTTGCTCATAGCGATCCAAACTCAAAAAGCAACAAGGCATCATGTTTTTTTAATGAAGATATGCAGTAGTATGGAATTTCATATCTTTCAAAACCCATGTTTTTCGAAGTGTCTGTTAATACACGGTTGACGTCATGCTTTACCGACGATACAAATTGCTTTTTGATTGATTTTGATAGCCCTTAGGAACTCCTAAGTAATGAGCATGGTTGATTGTGGTAAATGACCGTTCAAAGATAATAGGTTATCTGTCAATGTCACTCAATTATATTAAAACCACACCTTAAACTGAGAGGGCCTTTGATTTATCTCCAAATATAACTATTAAATTTATTCTACTGAAGTAATTGACCAACAGTTTGTTGGAAAAGACTTATTTATCATGTTTGTAAGATGTATTCTATACAGGGTACGTAAGCTTCATTAATAAATTAAACTATATTCTTCCAAAGAGTAATCTCATCTATTTGATTCTACCATATATTGATAACCACATTTTATCACTGTAAAGTGCATGTCTTTTGTACATTACCGAACCAGAAAAGATTAAAAGAAACATTTGCTACGATTAGCAATAGCCGGAATAAAGTATTATTAATCCTAGGCTAGCTCATTTTGACAATTTAATATCAAGGACAAGTATATTGTACAAATTTGTACTTTTAATTGTAAGCATGGTTCCTTATTTAGAGCAATTTTATCACCTTTTCATCATAGCATTCTGACGTCCATGATATTAGTACTAGACGCAAATATCATCTATAAGGTTATTTCTAAACAAATGAATCATTCCTTGGAATCACTAACATTTAGACGAGATGTAGATTCCGAAAACATGTATACTGTCTAAATCTTAGTGATATTATAATTATATAGAACAATTACTAGACCTTACTGAAGCTTGATGTATTCATCAATGGAACCTGTGGGATAAAACAGATTAGTGAAATATGCATACAAACTTAAATATTTAATACTTATTTAAATATTTAAACCTGAAAGCAATATGAGCGGAAAGGTTTGGCTCTATGCAAACGAAGGTAATTAGTGTATTGGACAAGATTAACCTACTCAGAGGAACAAAACTAAAACATTTGGACTAATTCATTAATTTAAAATGATGCTTCAGCTTTTTAAGAAGGTACCACTGACCGTCCAAATAGGGATAAATATCTTATCAACTGTGAAATTATGCAATCACCTAGTTACACACAATATCATTAATCAGAAAGCAAGATATCGATCGTGAAATACGTTCGAAAAATTCTCAAATCTGTAAAACTACAAACCCACAGGGATGAACCTCCCTAGAGCAACCCCCAAAACCATTTATCTTTTAAATAATTCATTCCACAGTAATACTGCAATTAATATGCATGACTATAAAGGTCATTACATACCACTTGCCTGACTATCTTATGCATCACTGAATACCACATATTAGGGTTCAATATGAATATCTAACTGAATACACTATTCTATCCAACGATCTTTGCATACTGCCAGAAAGAGTACATGATGATATAACGGGCATCCGCATCCTACAACGGGCACTGCGTCCATTTTGATAGTCCCCCACTCCACGTTCGCCCGGTCGTGACTCGGAGGAGCGGGTTGTCGTAGAATTTGAAAACAGCTTGCGCAGCATATGCTTCTGGCACCAGGCAAACTGAATGAGGTTGTCTGGGACTACCCTAACCTAAATTTACAGACCTATAACCCTAACCAGGTAATCTGTGAAGCACATACGGGGAATTTAGTACATGGATATGCCATTTTGTTTCTTTAATTAACATTTAAATGGTTTGGACAAGAAAATAGTTTTAAAAATATTCTTTAAGGCACTTTTTATGATTTGCGCAGTTTATAGCCATGTTTTGGTCCAAATTAAACAATTGTACCTACGACTTTTTTTGCACTCAGCAGTACGTTCAGCGCAAGTCGTACATGAGCAGATACGACTTTGTTACATTCACATGAAATCGGTAGGTTACGCCATATAAGATATTCTAGAAACACTGTCTTTGTTAACAACTATCCACGCTTTACGGAATAGAGTCCATCAAGCGTAATAGAGAACAAGAGACTAGCACAATACTATCTTCAATGCACACTTACGATGTCCCATTTTACACTTCTAAAAATATTTTGATTACAAAAAGGCAATCTCTCATCTTTTAGTAAAATCTCATCAAGTTGAGAACAACTCATTGTTGGGTAAAATTCCGCCTGTGCGTTAAGTTTACTCAACTTTGACTAAGATTTTGCTCAACCTAAAGGTTTTCTCTAATTTTCGTCAACATTTTTGGCGGGTATAGATATGCCATCTTTATTTTTTTTCTATTATCAAGTTGCTTAAAAGCTAGTGTAACACTGGCGAATTTTGTGTTTAATGGACAGAGCATTACGTGGTGAGAACCTCGATATGACTGTTTCAGAATCAACTCAAGATGGTGGCGGCTCGTTCTGGTATGGGCCCGGTTATTCATTATTGAGGAAAACGTCACTGGTGGCGCAATGGAAACATGAACGCCGTCGTGTACCTGGACTTCTAGAAACCACTGTCTTCACAGGCAAGAAGGGTTTACCTCAAATAATTTTCGGCTGCAAGCCGTCAACGCCACGCGCAAGGACGCTGTAGTGAGAACCCCCCCAATTTCTTGAGGTCAAGGGGGTAGAGCAGATACAATGGCTTGCTGCTCCTCTGATTTGACCCCTATAGAGTAATCCTGGGATGCTTAGCCCGAGCCATCGATGACAGGAACAATCTTCATCAACTCTACAGAGTTAGCTCGGGCTCTCACCGATTATGGGACCCCTGCCCCTGGACATCATAAACAACCTTGTGGACAGTATGCCGCGACTCACGATTCATTCCAGTGTATGCCATTTAAAAAAACACATCTACAGTATTGAACATTTCGATGCATGAAATCACCAAAATGTGTATCTGTAAAACTGTACAAAATCCTTAATCTGCTGTTCAATAACCCACTTTTCCTTTCAGCTAGGAGGACCAGTTCTAAAGGGTTTTAAGTGGACTAAGTTTCTGTGACTGTTTGAAGAGTCTGATCATCACGTAGTGGGGCGATTATTCACCCTAGGTATCATAAAACTCACACTGTAAGAATCATTCATAAAATGGTAAAAAATCTTTTATTCCAACTCATGATGCAACCAGTGTACTTAAAAACATTAAGACACGAAACTTTCAAAAAAAATGCTTTTAAATAAATGCCTTATTGTACGTTTTGCTTGCCGCTGATCATTACTTAAGTTTTTCCAACCCAGGGTCCCAAGAAATGGAAGGTACATTTACCAGGGTTGATATTGGGTGGGCATGGAAGGTGGAGAACGAAAGATAAAAAGCGGGGAATGAGCGAGAAGGGGGGGGAAAGGGGGGAAAGGGGGAAGGGAGAGCGAAAGATAGGGCGCTGGGAGTTGGGACGTGGGAGGTGGGAGTGGGCGAAGCGGGGGGGGGGGATAGTTAGGAGCGTTAGGGAAGGACAAAGATGGGGTGACGGAAGATCGATGAAAAACCATGTTGTTTTTGAAGTGTACCAATAGCATGAACGGTGAACTTGGTCATAAGATACTCTGGAGCCAAGTTATTACGGCGCTTAAAAAATGTCACACAAAAAATTACTACACATGAAAACATCCATCTCATAGAAGGTTGTTTCCAAGAAAGGGAAATATAACCTTATCATTCTGTGTGTTCTTGGATGTATTGTGATTTAGGAATATACATCGTTCCCCTGGCATCGCTCATACATTACGAACATAATTTAATCTGTCCACATATCGAATTGCTGGAATATTGTAATAGCATTTGCACTTGATAAATACTCTCTTCTTCTCCAAACTCACCAAACGGGTTTTTGTCTGTGATATTACACGCCTTTTTTATATCTGATGACTCTCATGGTTACTCCTTTTCTTTCATTATTTAAGATTTGTGCAACGTAGCGTGTCCAATCAATACATGTCCACTCTTCGCTCCATTCACTTAGCAATTTTAATGTATAGTAAGGTCACGCTCTGCGAGCAATGTGTCTGGAGCTTGTGTTTAACCTATTTTTAAATTCTCCTTCTACACTGTTCACCATCGATATCTACTTACAACTGTTGGTTTCAAAACCGTTCCAAAAGGCGGCTTTTCTCCAACAGATTCAAAAGGAAAAGACATCGACATCGACGCTCTACCAGCCGTTTTTTTGTTTTCAAATGACCAATGATTGTTTGCTTCATGTACGTCATCTTTTCATATATAAGTTGACATATTTCCCCCATGTTGTTCCTTTCCACTTGAATTCAGATATAGAAACATACTACTCGTGCCCACCCGCTTACAAGCTACATAATCACGCATTTTCGATCATTTTTTCTTATCTTCATGCAAACAACAAATCTGCAGTGGCGTAGCTAGCCAGGGGGCCTATCATTGGCGTAACCCTGCTCGGAAGCAAAATTCTGTTGTTTTTTGTTTGTTTTGGGGAGGAGGAGGAGGAGGAGTTTAACACGACAGCGGGGAGTTTGACATAGCCAAGCGAGTTTGTACACCGCGGCACATTTTTTTACCACGAACACGAGGCGATTTTGCACACGAGGCTATTTTGTCAAGACGAGGTGAGTTTGCAACACGAGCGCGTTTGCAACACGAGGCGAGTAGTTTGCAGCAGAGCTGAATCGCCACACGAGGTGAGTTTGCAACACGAGCCGAGTTTTATTTTGCTTTTCGTGTTTTTTTTTTGTTTTTTAACTCGCCGCGGTTGTGTGTCCAACCGCATGGGTGTTGTCCAACTCGCACGGGTTGTTTCCACTCGCAGCGGTTGTGTCCAACTCGCAGCGGTTGTGTCCAACTCGACGCGGTTGTGTCCAAACCTCGACGTTTTTACGTCCGCGCCTGGAAAGTGTTACAAGTACTTTCTGCTTACCAAGAGTGGCATCCTCCCTGCGACTTCTTCTCACGCAGGCCTATGTGATGGGGGGGGGGGGGGGGGTACGAACACAAATTAGTGAGATTGCTGGACAAACCAAACGTCTAACTGATGCCTACTCGAATTAAGAAATAAATGAACACGCTGTCTATTGAAAATCTTTGCACAGGCAGTTCGAATATGACTAGCTCCAACCTATAGTTCCCCATTTTCAGCCTCGTATATATGAATTGCCCCTTTTTCATGGTAAACTCTGGTATAGGATAATTAGGCCAATGTCCTCAATTCTAGAGCCAAATTCCCCGTATTTTGCCGGAAACGGTCAATTTTTTTTTTTCCGATTAAAAATTGTATGTGTTCCACGTCCAGACCTCGGAGCACATCCTAACCAAACCAAACTTGAGAACGTTAATTGACCGTCCTGTTAATTCTCTATTACTGTCCCACAATTTCTGTAAATCACCATGGGCGAATTTACAAATTCTATACTTTTAAAAGCCCTGTGATTCAGATAATGAATTTAATACATTTTCTTTATGCGCTTGGCATACTTTTTGGTGGATTTGACAACTAAAACCACATGGTCAGTGTCCTCACATATCTTTTTGCTTATTGCCATCGGTGCTCTTATGGTAAACAGACGATTGGTAATAAAATGACCTTTTGTGGCAATTGAAGAAAATGCATATGTTTTTGTGTTTGTAGCCTCCGACCATGTACTTTAGCTAATTTTAGAATGGGGCCCCATGATCCCCCCCCCCTATGCAATAACGGGAGTGCACTGCATACCATTATGTTAATATAACTAGTGCATTTTCATGATTTTAATCATTTTTTCAGATGCTATACAGAAAGTAGTCTAACCTAGTAGCCTTCTTCTGTAGAAACCGATATGCTTTTTTGCTTTTTATTTCTCACATTCTACTTTGGTTTCACTTAAGGTCGGGATCCGACTTTCTTCGTCTAGAAACAGTCGTAAATGGCATCTTCAAGACCGTTTGAAAAAGGGGGGGAAGGCGTAAAAAATGGCTTTTTTCAGAAAGAACTAATATAAGTTGTTGATATGACCTAAACACTAGCAATTTAGAGACAAAATGGGCATTTTGAATTGTTAAAACATGACTGATTGTGGGCTTAAGAGAAATCTTTGAATCATTGTGTACTTAGAGAGACATGAGTACATTTCCACCAGGATAAAAGCGCCTCCATTATTTTAACCCAGTTTGTTTTTCTTTTTCCATGTTTGAAAGCTTACCAATGTATTAGTCACACCTGAGTGACTAAGCCCAATACCCTATCGTTATTAAGTAAGATGAATTAGTATTTTTCTGTGTTCACGCACAGAAAATCAAAGTATGGTTTTCTATAGGATATCAGGCAAGTTCAAAACAAAGTTTGCGGTTTTCTTTATCTTGTTTTGTCCAAGACACCACATTCTCTATGTGAGAAAATCATATCTCAAAAAATTCTCCTCACTATAGCATTGCATATAATATCAAATCATTGCCAAATTGGGAGGCTGAATTAGACAGGTAATACAGCATGTTTGCGAACATGATCTGCTGAGCCATTGCATAAAATGCATACAAAGATTACCTTTCCACTGAGACAGTCCTTCTCCAGGATTTCGAAATTATCGCTTTCCTTCTCCAGGTGAAAATTACGCTTTTCAATCTTAAATGCTAATATGTTATCTTATTCTTATTGCTGACTTTTTTTTTTAGAGTGCTGCCTTCGATACCCTTGACCATGCCCAGTTTGATTAAAGGGCCTTTGAACTAGTTTGATATCACAGGGGCACACGGGTGCAGTTGGATCAGCGGGTTCGCCTCATAAGCATTAGTTTGTGGGTTCTATCGGCCCCGCTGTTGCCAATGTTGAGCACTTGGCAAGGCACTTTACCTCGCTTGGATCTACCACCCAGAGATAAATGGAATACCAGCATGCGCGCGGAATGTAAACAGACTCGCGTTGAGGAGGAGTGGCGAACTCCCACAGCAACATATGTATGGGTCTGGCCCAAACGACAGAGACAGAGAGATGGGTAATCCGCCTGCGGGCGCACCAATTTATCACAGGAAACTGTTTAGATATGTTAACATGAATGTCCAGGCCGCATATTTTCAACTACCATCATTCCTTAGGGCTCCATTGTGGCTCCAAGGTTTCATAATGGATGCTCCTCCATTCGGGACATGTCAGGACGTATGATGACAACTTGCACTAGTATGCTGATGATACTCGGTGCCTCTAGATGAGAAAAATAACTTAAATTCTAGGGGAACATGGAAAAAATGGCCATAGAATTCTTCACCACAATTGCATTTCTCTAAGGTCCCCAGAATGCCCTACTAAAAGTCCAAGAAAAATCAAGTTGTGGAAAATATGACTAATTTGCAATAAATCAAAATGGCGCCAATTCTAGGATTTTTACAAGGATTGGGTTGTATTACTTATCTAAAATTAAGAGTTAGCACATATAATGCCTAAAATTTGGTATATTTATGAATACATTATATTGGTATATCTTATACAGAACACCATTCATTATTGACAGCAAATGTATTTAATTTGCATAAATCCAAAATGGCCGCCAATTTAAGATTTTTTACACTGAGTGTGTTATATTCGGGGGATTATCTAAAATATTACTTTGCCACCTAAAATGCTTAAATTTATTATATTTATGGACTATTATATTTTATTTGTCTTATACAAACACCATACATGGTGGTAGAAGTATACCTAATTTGCATAAATCCAAATGGCTGAAATCAACCAATTTGAAGCAAAGAGTCAAACTTTGAGTCGTTATATACATCTATTATTGCACTTACAGGACCAAAAACACATTTAGATTGTTTTCACTATCACGGCTATATAATGCTTAGACAAAACCACAGACTTCAATTACACAAACCAGATAGCGAACGCGGCTCAAAGCCGTAACCATCCAGCAGTGCGTGACTTTTTCCATAGGTGGTGTACCAATTGGTTCATATATTCCCCGGGGGAATTTCCCCATTTTTTTTTTGTTTTTTTTAATCTGGGTACCAGATGTATTCATATACTCACTCATTTGCATAGAATGATGTACCGTTTCCAGGCCAACAGGTTACGGCCCATGCGCAGGAGTTTCGAATGGATGGCCGTAATGAATATTATCATTTTCACAACACGGTTATAATGACCGCCTATTCTTCACCGCGGGCGTACGGCATCTCCCCTTTATAATATATGGAGCAACCCCACATCCAGGTTAGACCCCCCACACACACACAACAAGCGGCACGAGCGTGGTCGGAAATTTTTTTATTTGTACCTCTATATTTATACACTGATTAATTCATGATAATTAATATTTGAATATGTAAATATGTGGCCCTATGAGGCATCAATGACAAAATAAAAGTTGTTCTCCAATATTATTACCAAGCAACATGTCATTCAAACCTAAATGTTAAAATATTGAAAAAAAAGTGGTTAGTTTGAAAGAGAATCCAGTTTTCGATCAAAAACTTGCGATTCTCGATTGAACACGTTTGATTATCATTGAAAACTTAGGTATATCGGTTGAAAAAAAGTTTTCAATTAATAAACAATAACCTTGGATTTTCAATTGCAAATTGTGGATTATCGCGATAACATAGTTCAGTGAAAAATATATTTTTATTAAACAAAAAAACGTATTCTCGGCCAAGAGAAGATCCAACTTTTCAAACCCCAAGATACACCAAGTTTTAACTAGAATCCAGGTTTATCGACTGAGAATCCAAGTTTTTCAAATGGAAACCAGGATCTTTATTGAGATGCCAAAGTCTTCATCGAGAAGTAGTTTTCAATTCGAAAAGCTTTTCTTTGACAATATTCAAATTACCATCAAGACTCAGGTTTCTATTGAGAACGTGGACTAAGACCTCGCGATCATCAATGACGTGGTCTATTGGGTGCGTTTCCGAGTCCGTTGAGGTTGACCATGCTTCCTATCAAGGTCAAACCTTTGGGCTTGCTAGATAGGCTGCCAACAAAATGCTTAGGTTCAAGTAGAAGACGACCATTGTTACACCATCTGGCATTGACCCAAGATGATCCATAGGGAAGCTGGACTAGCAAAGTGATTCGCGAACTTCTGATCCTTAATAGGTGGTAGGGGAATAGGTCGCCAGGTTCGTCACACTTCTTGGCGACCTTGATCGTTGAAAGATCCTCCAAAGGTTTGCAGGAGCTATGCCAGACAGAATTGGAGATATTCTACAGGGTCGGCAAAAGGCAACCGCTAACAAGACTACGGTACATCATTTCAGAATGACATCAATCTTCTGTGCATGTACCTGTGACTCCAGACTGGTGCGGCATTCAGCAGTTTGAGTATGCCAAAAGCAACAGTTGATGGGTGTAAAGTGTCAAAGGATGCACCCACAAGCCCCTGCGAGCGACTTCTGAGGAGGTGACACCAGAATGAGTCTGGCATGATTGTCTTGGTGTGTGCTGGAAAGTAAGGCTCCAGTCAATTATGACGGGACAAGGTTCTTTGGTTTTGGATCGCTTGACAGTTTGTGTCCATCTAGAGTGATGTTAATTTCTATTGTGGATAGTCTTGTGTTTGCTGAGTTTTCAAGTGCCATCAGTGGAGAATGGTTTACAGTGATATGGTTTTGAAATCAGAAGCTATTCCAAGTATCGTGTCGTCTGCGGAGGAGGACTGCAAAGAAACTCCCTTCGGCATATCTGAGACATAAAGGCTGAAGAGACTGGGGCCAGGACATGGGATACCATTCAGACGTTTGGGCTTTCTTGGCTGCCCATTTTGATGTCCCGCGGACGAAATAGCCGGGATGAGCAGTATTATGAACTTTCAAGCTTGACATCAGGGAAGATTTTGAGTAGCTAAAGGTAGAGACCTCCGTGTAAGAATGTATCATAGGCAGCAGATAGATCTACAAAGAGACTACAAACTTTGCTTTTCTTGAAGGCTGTCTCGATATCATTGCAAGTCTTGATATCTGATATGAAGTTATTTACCTCTTTGAAAGCCAATTTGGGTGAGTGGTAGATTTGCCCTGACCGTATCATGATCCTACTGATTACCAGTCTTCCCAACAGCTTATACCTGTGAGATAGCAGCGAGATGGGTATGTAAATCTATTGGGCTCGCTTGGTTGTTCTGGGCTCAGATGACACCGACTTTGAATTCATCCATCTTGAGAGAATTGTTGATGATCCCATAGAAGTAGAGAGAAAGAATGGCGCTATCGCACGCTTCAGGTGCCATATTCTTCCAGAATTCTGTATGGATGGCGTCATTGCCAGGAGCTTTGCCATTCTTGAAAACGTTAATTGCTTGTTGTATCATATAGGTGAATGGTTAAAGGAACACGGGGACTCGACGGTGAGAGGTTTGTAGAAGTTTTAATCTCTTTGTTAACAACACGAGCATGGGCTTTCGTGTGAGGAATGGTCTTGGTGCGAGCATAGAGCAGAGTCAGAATGGTGTAGCTTATTCGTTCAGCGACTGGAGGACGCCAGGGTTGAGCAGCTTGGATGAAATGCATTAAGTTGTTTGAAATGGGGCCACTTGCCTTTCGTGAAGTTTCAATCTCTTTTGGTAAAGCAGAGTGTGACCTGATGTCACTGATAACCCGATAGGACAGTGGCCTGAATCTGGTGAATCTAGGGAGGAACTTTCTGGAGCAGCGTGATCGGCGTCCCCGGTGGACTGTTGACAGGTGGGGAGAGGGTAAATGCCCAATGAATGCTTGAGTAGAAGGCAGGTGGACCTTTACGATCAAAACAGGCAGTTGCGGTGTTAGAATAGTCATTCTCCACAGAAATAACAGTTTTTATCAATATTTAGTGCAGTGCCTACTTTTCAGCCACATGGGTGTTGAAAATTAAAGGTACACGGCTTACACAAGTTACCGGAGATATTCAGTAGAAAAAAAACAAATTTAAAGTCCATCAAAAAGTTGTGTGTCACATGTTTCACAAAGTTTGATCAAATCAAGGTAAAATAGAATTGCGCCATTTGGGTTTATTCAAGTAAGGACTATTTCTCTCTATAAACATGTGAAGTATATTGAAATGTAAATTAGGTACTGCAAAGCTATCAATTTCAGGAGAAGAAATACAGCAAAATTAATAAAAATTGATAATTGGCGGCCATTTGAATTATGCTAATTTCATTAGTTATGTTCCACCAATAGGTAACGATTTCTAATAACGGATAAAAGAATAATATAATTATTAATGTAAAAAAATTCATTTTGTGGGCTGCAACAGCACTTAGGCCTAGCTATACAACAAAATAATGTAATAAAATAGGAATTGGCGGCCATTTGGATTTATGCAAATTAGTATATTCTACCAACCAGTCTTGGTATCTGTGTGTTGACAATTAAAATATAATGAGTCATAAATGTAATAAATTTCGGCATTTTAGGTGGCAAAGTAATATTTAGATAAGACAAGATAACAAAATGTCAGTTGTTAACAAATAAACTCTTTAGGAATTGGCGGCCATTGTGGATTATGCAAACCTTAAGTACATTTCTGTCAAGCATGAAATGAGTGGTTGTATAAGAATACAATAGAATGTATTCAAAAATACCAAAAATTTAGGCTTATAGGTACTAACATATTATTTTAGATAAGTAATACAACACAATCCTTGTAAAAATCCTAGGATTGCGGCCATTTTTTGGATTTATGCAAATTAGTCATATTTCACCACTTGGATTTTTTTGGAATTTTGTATGTCATTTGGGGACCCTTTATAGAAATGCATTGTGGTGCAAAAACCTTCTATTGCAATCTTTTTCAAGGTAGATTCATATATTTCCCAGCCTATTCTGTAAACACTTAACAGGGAACAAAAATTAAAATCGGTGTACCGATTCAATTGCGCTGGCGGTCCAAAATCGATTTTTGCAACGCGGCCCCAATCTCCCACCAAAAATGAAAAAGCATTTTCCCGAAAGGATCTTTTTCCATAAAATTTGGATCATGATAGTAGAAATAAATACATTTACATTTGCTGAAATACAATTTAAAAAAAAGTTACCGAGCACAATTAAGTGGCCAAAAAAATAGCGCACCCCAAATGCTTAATTATGATAATTAGCGTAAATTAGAGTTAATAACGTCAATAATTAGCATACAAACGCAATGACCGATTTGAGTTTTTTTCCACCAAAATTCGCAACTGATTATAGAAACACATAAACTTTTGGGCAAGAAATATTACCGTTAAAAAATGGCGCACGAAAAACAAAATGTTGGGTCCAAGGGACCCCTCCACCATTATAAATTCCCAGGTGATTGTGAGCATGTTCATCGAAACCTAGCTGTATATCTGACGTAAACACATGGATGTCCAAACAATGCTACAGATGAATCAAGTAAAATACGTTTATTATCTTTGCCACGCCCTGTGTTGTGAAAAATGATGCCAATACGTAGACTGCGGTGAACCTTGTCTCTGTATCTGTGTGCGTAAGAACTTTGGGGTTATGTTTTATTCCCCACCATAAGTATGTCCAATTAATTACGATTCGAATTTACAGGCGTATTCGTAGGTTATCATTTTGATGCTTACAACTCTTGAACGCGATCTCGACATTACTCCAACTAAATTCTCATCCAATAAGGATTTGTAAATTAGAATCACTCTTAATACGGTAAAATGTAGTACGTTTTGATCCAGTTGTGATGCCGTGTTTGAAAACTTAACACATTTTTCATAAAAGTACTGCTTACACTCTAAAGGTGGGGGATTGTCTACAGGACCAATCACTAGTAAGATTTTTAGAATTTAACGTCGTAGATTCAAATTCAAAGACTATTGGACTTAAAATGTAAACCAAAATTGACGCGCCCTCAGTTCATAAGGCTTTAAATTGATTTGAAACCTTGGAAAATTTTGAGAGTATGATGATGCGACATGTGACCGTCCAACGCCGGCAACGAACAAAGCACTACCAGTCGAGTAGGGTGATGGCAAGCCACAAAGGCCATAAGTATTGCTGACAACGCGTTGCGCGGAAAGTAGCAACGCGTTGCGAAATTCAGCAACGCGTTGCTGTGCTCGGCCAATCAAAATCATGAATGTCTGTGACGTATTTCAAAAAATAGCCCAACGCTTTGCTAGATACCTTGCAACGCGTTGCAAACCCATTGTGGGGGGGGTTCACAACACGCGTTGGCGAGGCGTCACAACGACGTTGCAAGCTTTCCCAACGCGTTGCTAAGGTTTACAAGCCATAAGGGTCCTAACGGTAGTGCCCAACGCGGTTGTGAGAAAGTCACACGCGTTGCGACATTTCGGCAACGCGCGTTGCGACCTTTCCGGCAACGCGTTGCGACATTTCACAACCGTTGCGGTGTCGGCCAATCAAATCATGAATTTCTGTGACGTATTTCAAATATAAATCTCAACGCGTTGCACCTTCACAACGCGTTGCAACCTTCACACGCGTTTTGCAGCATCTTATGACCCTTATTGCCTTCACAACGCGTTTTGAAGTTTACAAACGCGTTGTTACGTCTTCGCAACGCGTTGTGATGGCTTGCAACGCGTTGTGAAAGCCTAAGGGTCATAACGTATTGCCCAACGCGTTGTGGAGTCTATTTTTTGAATACGTCACAGAAATTCTTGCCTGATTGCTGACGCCGCAACGCGTGCCGAAATGTTGCTACTTCTCACAACGCGTTTGCGGCAATACGTTTTGACACTTATGGCTTGTTAACCTTAGCACCGCGTTGTGAAGCTTGCACCTCGTTGTGAAGCTTGCAACGCGTTGGGTGAAGGTCCGCAAGAGCGTTGTGAAGGTTCGCAACGCGTTGCAAAGTATCTAGCACGCGTTTGTGGGCTATTTTTTTGAAATACGGCACAGAAATTCATGATTTTGATTTGCCGTCACCGCAACGCGTTGCTGAAATGGTCGCAACGCGTTGCCGAATGTTCGCAACGCTGCTACTTTCTCGCACGCGTTGCAGCAAATACTTTATGGCCCTTTATGGCTTGCCATACTGGCGTGGCACCTCAGGGCTTGTACTTCTTTACATGCGCGCTTATCAGGCGTGATAAGGCTATTGAATGCGGTAACTGTATGGTATGGTACGCTCCACGTATCAAATCATGGCGAGTTTCATGCTCTGTATCGCGAGTTTACCCGCTATATGTCGAGTTTACAGCGCTGGCCTATCCAGTTTTAACTCTAAATGGGCCGATTATCATAATCTGTCCATAATAAATCCCTGCCGAGATTTAAAAATGGACAACGATTTTTCACCATGTGCAAACTGGACATGATTTTTTTCTCAACATGAGCAACTCGACATGATTGTTTTTCTCAACAGACAACTCCCCGACATGATTTTTTTTACTTTTTTTATTTTTATGATTTTTTTTACACATACACCAAAAATCATGTCGAGTTTTTGAAACTTGACATGATTTATGTCAAACTCATCACTAGAGAGAGCACAACTCGATGTACAGAGGGTAACGGGAAATAAAGCGCTGTAAACTCGACATATAAACGCTGCACACTTCGACATATGGCGAGGACAACTTCGATCCACAGCGCGTAAACTCGACATGGCGGGAAAACTCTCGCCATGATTTGATACTTGCAGGCGTAAAACTGGACCATGATTTTACTCCATACTCACCAATAGAGAGCAAAACTCGATGTATATAGGGTAAACTGGACATATAGTGCTGTTAACTCGACATATAACGCGCTGCACACTCGACATATGGCGAGGAAATCTCGATACACGGCGCGTGAAACTCGACATGATTTGATACGTGGAGCGTGGCCATATTATGGCAGATTCTTCGCACCTCTAAATGTCAGTCAGACCCGGTGCTATGGTGTTTGTAAACATTGATGTCAATTCATCTATACTCAGCGGCATAGTTTAAAGAACATCTATCTCGAAACTGAAGTGAGAAAAGAAAGGAAGACGTCACCAGCGAGTCAACTTTCATTTTCTCAGGATTTTGCTAGTTTAAGAGCACTCCTATTACAATCGATTATCACAGAAGAGAATCCTTTACTGTATCAAGTTCCTGAAACGCCAGTCGTGAGACTGATTCGCACGGAGTAATCGCTTTCAAATTTTGTATCCAAATGTCAATTCATTTGAGAAAAGTATTGCTTGCCCGTTTCATTCAATCATAAAATATAATCACTTTCTTGATATAACACTGGCAGTTTCAGACATTTTAAATTAGTTTTTCAGATGCCATTCAATAAGTATTCACCCAAGAATTTTTTCTATCCATAATTAGCATGTTATGAAAGACAAATGATGCTTTTAGATTTTCTTTCTTCTGTTCTTTTTAATCATGGCAACCTTTTAAAACGTCCCCAGACTTAAACACATTGAATCTGTTACAGAATTAATTTCTTTCCATAACTGCAAAGCATGAAAGCCATGCATGATCAATGTAGCGGGAAGCGGAACCGGATTCAATTATCCTTTAGGGCCTTGTGTTGGAAGATTCTCCTGTATGACCAGTCTTAAAACACTAAACCAAAAGTTTGAGTAGATTCAATTATGATATTCTCTATTTTTCCCCTATTGCTAAACATCAATTTGCGAGATTAAATTCCAAGCAGCGAGATAAAAACTCATGTTAACATTCCGCCCTCGTCAAACAAACTTAAAGGGATTAGCAGCGATTTGCTAATCCGAAACATCAAAAAATCATCCAAATTCATATTTTTGTTACTGGCATGGATATGCAAACATAACCTGCAAGTGGTTCGTTTGAAATCCGGTATTAAGACAATGCAGTACTTTTTATCTTATTCTTTTAATTTCTATACGTGCGTATCAAATTCCGGCTTGAGATCAAAAAAGCCTTTTTTTGGTGAATATCCCAGATTTTAGGCGTGATATTGTGCACCATGATTAATACAGTTTGACCTCAAACACCCAAACATGATTGATCTTTGTTTATTCTGTGCTAGTGTAAACCACAATCAGCTGTTTATTGTAGATTTTGAGACGTCATCGCCGTATGTCTATTTGGGGGAGACGGTATGACAAATTTCCTGAAATACTTCATTTTTTCACTATTTGGTGGTTTGTTTCTACAATAAAGCAGTTATATGAAATTGTACACACTTATCCCTGATTTATAGGTTAAAACAAATGCATTTCCACATTTTTTGATTATATCGCAATATCGCTACTAATCCCTTTAAAAGACGTCCCGAGTTACAATTCGGGCACACATGAAGGAAAAATACCAGAACAGATTTATGCCAAATGATAACAGTGTTAGCTATCGATGACAGAGAAGATTATATGAAGATTTTTCTCTATTTCTGCATAAAAATGTAAATAGGTGTCAACACTCACGGACTATACAGGGTGACCCAATAAAAGCTTTACCCAAAATGAAAGTGGTATTTTACCACTTTTTAAAAATTTGATGTCTGTTGATTTTATTTTATCATAAAGAATGGGTAATTTGGCATCTTGCTTGAAAAAAATTGTTCATTTTGGTTGAGTGGTTCTCAAGATATGGTCCACTGAACAATAAGTCAGCAAAACAGACTTGTCCGTAGCATAGTTTTTCTTAGGCATGGAAACCCCCCGCCCTGACACAAGACAGAAAACTGGTATTTATCACAACTGCAGACTTGTCCATGGGTATTTCATGATGGAATGATAAGTACACATAAATTGTTTTGGCAACTGGGCTTTTCAAACCTGAAATCATAGCATGAAGTATGCCGTTGACAGCAAACCGAATCACCCAAAATGCCATGCGCGGATGGTAAATGGTCCTTTGTTTTGCTGCGTTTTATTTAAACTTTAGGGTTAAAATATGTGAACTGAAATAGTTTCATTTGTTGTGTTTTTAAGTTTTGAGTCAGATTGGCGAATGTAAGACAATAATTTCTGCTGCATGAATTGGCTGTCACAGGTTTGTTTATATTTTGCGCCGTTTTGCCGGGTTTAGTCAACGGCATTATCACGCCGCTGTACAAACAATACAGAGTGATGTCATATCACAAATTTCCCGGATTACCGGAGCGACATATACCCGCGCTTCCCATATGTTGCCATTAACTAGCTGGTATTTAACTATGTATGTGACTTTGCAGGAACGGTTTATATATTGTTTTGTTTTGCTCCTGCTCCTCCCCTCATTAATCTTTCCTGATCCTTAAGCTCTTTTTACCTCTCCCATATATCTCCTCTTTCTTAATCGCTCTTCTCTCCCATCCAATACTAAGGCCTCGGGTTGACATACGCCATTTTTCAATTTTTTCTAATTCCCAGTCTAAATACTCTCTTTCTCTATTATATCTCTCCATTGTACACTCATAAATGCCATTCTTTCCTTACATACTATTACTCTCCTCCTCCTCCTTCTCCTCCTCCTCCTCCCCCTCCTCCTCCTCTCGATATATATATTCTCTCGCCACATAGTCTCATTTTCCCTGCTTCTTCCACGGTATCTTCATCCCCTCCATGTACTTTGATCCCCTCTTAAAAGACTACTCTTTCTGTCTATTGTAATCCTTTTCTTATGCTTATTAATCTACTTTCCCGTAAACTTCTTTCTCCCTCTCCAGACACCATAAGCCATAAGGGTCATAACGTATTGCCTGAACGCGTTGTGAGAAAGCCGCAACGCGTTGTGAAGGCTCGCAATGCGTTGTAAGATTGTGAAATTTCAGCAACGCGTTGTGGAATTTCAACAACGTGTTGCGACCTTCTCACAACGCGTTGCAACAATACGTGTATGGCAAGCTAAAAGAGTCTTAACGTATTGCGACAACGCGTTGCTTTTGAAAGCAACGCGTTGCTAAGGTAGCCAATGGAAAATAGACCTTTTCAAAAGCAGCCTGTTGTGACCAATACGTTATGACCCTTTTGGTTTGCTTGCTGAAAGCAACACGTTACTTTTGAAAGCAACGTGTTGTTTAAAGGTCTATTTCTATTGGCTATCTAAGCAACACGTTGCTTTCAGCAAGCAAGCCAAAATGGTCATAACACATTGGTCACAACGCTTTGCTTTCAGCAAGCAAGCCGAATGGGTCATAACGTATTGGTCTGAACACGTTGCCTTTTGAAACAAACCTTAGCAACGCAGGAAAAAAGTGGAAAAAGCAAAACTTGCTTGGCAAAAGTCCAAAGGGTCATAGGTATTGATCACACATGTTGCTTTTTGAAAGCAACGCGATGCTTAAATGTCTATATATTTCTTTTGGCTACCTTAGCAACGCGTAGCTTTCAAAAGCAACGCGTTGTCGTAATATGTTATGACACTTTTAGCTTGCTATATATGTTATGACCCTTATGGCTTGTGGGTCTTCACAACGCGTTTTTAGCTTTCACAACGCGTTGTGAAGCTCACAACGCGTTGTGAAATTCCAGATATCAGTTGCCAGATACTTGCAACGCGTTGTGAGTCTAGTTTTTGAAATACGTCTCTCAGAAATTCAACATTCTGATTGGCCGACACCGCAACGCATGAGAAAGTCACAACCCGTTGCAGTAATGCGTTATGACCCTTATGGCTTGCCATTGTATATCATCAATGTTTGCAATGCAAATTTTATTAACCAAACCGGATAGGGAAAATATAATAGAATGACCGTTAAAGAACTGTCACTCACAATTTGTTTCCGGAAGACCATCTGGTATCTCCATCTCCAGGTATATGGATCATATCAAATATTCATATACGTTTGAATTTCTTCCCAGCATATCGGATTCAACAAACACATATTTCATGAGACCAGAGCATTGACATGTCTGAGAGGTTAGTGACCTTCGGTCTTCGTGTGTCAAAGCTGATTAACGCATCCTGCAAAATATATACAGTTTAAGAGAATTTCTAGGAACATTTATCAAACTCAGCTTTGAAGGGGGACTTTGATATACGACGTATACCTTTCAGGTTGTCAATGCTCTGCTCTCGTTAAATGTGTCAAACCGGTATGTTCCACATTAGTGATATTACAAATTCGCCTTAAAATGAGAGCGAAAAAAGACCTTGCAATATTTTCATAGGTTCCTTGGTATGATAAATAACAATAATCAGTGTCTTTAGGTGTATAAACAAGTTTAACAGGACTTTCAGTCAGTTCTTTAAGGCGTGGACTCGCTTTGTATTGGTGATTTAAAGACCGGTCTTGTTGGAAAGTGAAATACTTTTGCATTCGCCATATAACTGCGGGACACAAGTGTGCCAATAGATTCACGCGCAAATCGGGATTTCTTAACTTTTTATGTTGGAGAACAAAGAATCGAAAAAAAATCTCGCCTATTAAATTTTCGTCTGTATCACACACAATGGCGTATGTACAAGTCAAAAAACGTTTGTTCATGTTTGGCATAATGACGTGTAAATTCCATAATTAATTACTTTTAAGTATGCGAATGAAAACTGCTTATTAGATCACAGCTTATTTGCACGTTGTCTACTCTATCTTGATATAATCAATGTTTACAAAAATTTTAAAACTTTACAATCCAGATACAATAATTGTACTTTACCAACAAAATGTTTAATCAACATACGCCACTATCTAAACCAATGCGTCCCTACTCTATGTATCTCACATTCCTACAACATCTATGGCGCGATGAATCTTGAAATTATTGTGCACAATGTTATTCATTTGTAGGTGTGGTAAATTCCATTTCATATTTTATCACAGATTATAGGTTTGTCTATGACTTATCTGTCGGTAACTTTATGTCAGGTAGTCAAAATGAAACTTTCCCTTTCAGAATGCATCTCACTTAACCGTAAGTATTTCATGCATTATACATATTTGACAGATTTGATATCTTTCATTAATTGATTGATATAACAGGTGTGATAGATGTCAGTGCAAAAATTGAATGACTTTCTCATATTTCATCTTCATCATTCATTTATTATAGAAACTCCCAAAACCGTCAAAGAATTGAGATCTGACAATTATTTTTTAAAGTCACTGCGAGTGCTTATTAGGTTTGATTTCTGGTTAAGGTTTAGAGTGCATTTAAACCAGCAACTTGTCGGATAAGCATATCTTCAGAATAACTTATTTTATTGAGGTGCAACGAAAGATTTTGAGACATCCATTTATTGTATCATGTACATATATAGATTAGAGCATCAATAGATTTCTTACCTTGTATTTGGCTAGAGAAATGTCTTAAAAGTGAAAAACAAAGTAATTTTGATTTGCTTATATTTTTAATAAAAAAAAATAGGCTGGATGTCGTATTTACTCCAATATGAAATTAGAAATTTCACAATTTGGGTACCAAAGATATAATCCTCAGTTTTATCCTTTTAGGTGGTGATATTTTTGAATGGAAAGCTTTATATCAGTGCAAAAAATCAGGGCTTTCGAATTTTAGGGACATCTGATATGTGAAATCTCTTGTTGTACCCTAAAATAAAACGATGAGAATTCGAAGAGGAAAAACAATCTACCTGTTGTTCAAGTAGAAATATGGAAGAATATCTTTCGAAAGTTTATAATTCATCACATTCTGGACTACCTTCTATAAATGTCAATTTAAACTTAAAATCTATATATATATATAACACAGTATACACATACTACATGGTTAGAGGGGAAATAGGGCACACTATTTTCCCGAGGTACTGACTACGGGTCTTTCACCCAAATACACCTCACTGTGACTCTATGGACAGTGTTGTAGGGAAACAATTCGAACTCTTTCCCTAGGGAAATAGCATGATTATGTTCATGATTATTCATGAGGTGTAATAATATTAGTTGTACCATCATGAGAGCGAGTATTAAAATGACGCGTCGGTCAAACCTGCATCATCGAAAAAACAGCTAATAAAGTCTTAACCATTATAGACTAACATGAGTCCATTCAATAAGGAAATAATTGTTTATTTTATGATGAGCAAAGTGTGTGTTTTAACATTAATGTGAATAAGTGTCAATTTTTGTACAAGAGTAAAATTTTTACTCACCGTGCTTTCTATTACTCAATTGGTAGCAAATCTTTGCGCGTTGACTGACTTAAATTTACCGACGACCGAAAGGATATTTGAAATGCGACACGTGCTCAAGACTCGCTGATCGCTCTATGTGTTTTCATTGTTGTTTTTGATATCTACACAATATTGAGTAAATTTAATCAATAATTGATCAGGCATTACTCTGAAAGAGGAGCAAACCTTGCTCTCATTTTGTAAATTGATTGAAATAAGTACTCATTATACGGTAAACCGGTGAAAATAAGCTTATAATTTACTTAATAAACTATGGCTATTTGGCACACCACGAGATAGCAATATCGTTGAGTGCGACGCACCTTCTGTTTTATTTATGGTTCACTAGATATTCTTAAGGACAGCTTATTTCAAAAATTCCAGTTGATTTCGATCTTGCATTTGTTTGTATCACATTGCCTCTTAGGTCACTCTGATGTAATGTCTGTTCGTTTACGGACAGAAATGCCAAATTGCCATTTTCTTTCAGAGACGATAGAATTTGCATTTTGGAGACGATAGAATTTGCACGTCCAATTAGTCCATGATTAGGCACACATACTAGACATAAGCCAACGGTTAGGATGATACAAAAATCTCGATTTGTTAGGTAAGTCGGGGACGAGGTTGTAGATTTCAAAAAGCTCATAATTTAATCACTATGAGACCAAACTATGGCGTCATTGGTTGACTTCATATTTAACCAAACCGAGTTAAAAAGAATTGCGATTAGGTTTAGTCGTAATGACGGGGATTGCAGTCACGGGATGCGAATATGTTTTGTCGCAATGATGCGAGGATGCGAATAGGTTTAGTCCAATGACGGGGACAGTGAATGGACTAATGGGTTAATATGTATCGCCTGTGACTTTAGGTTAATACGACTCTGATACAATGTTATTTGAAAAAAATAATTGAATATTTTGCATGGTTGATTTCACCCTAGGGAAATATTTTCAAATGAAAATGTAAATGCCACCTGCCTATCGAGTTGTAATACTATAGAGTTATTACTATAGATTTGTCATTGTAGAGTTTTATGGTAATCTTAGCCCATCCATTCCAGGCACTGATGTCGCATATCAGCACGTCACGTAGCTGTCTTGATCCTTAAGTCCTTTTAATCTGACAGTGTAATTTTCATGCATCGTTTATACCGGGTAGGCATTTTAACTCTTAATCTATCTCAAAGACAAATAAGAACTACCTGGACGCAATAAAGTTCACATTAACATCCGCTTGTTTTGAGACATTTCAATCTAAACATAAGGGTTATTTCAAATGCAATAAAGATCAAATTATCTCCCGCTCCTGTTCCCGATTTAATATCAAGAACACAGCCCGACTCTTTGACCTACTTAAGACGTGGACGTGGTATAGACAAGACAGTCGATATGAACAAACCATCCAAATGAATATAAGAATCCATCTTCTTGAATTTCATGCTATACAAAATTTCATGAGGTAAACAAATTAATTACAATATGTTTCGAGGATCCTGGAAAGACGAGACGACATTGTTTTTATTTTTTTACTCAAACAACTGCTTCGAATCCAGAAAGAAAGAAATTGTAAATTTAACAAAAATAATATCACATAAATATTTGAAAGTAATACAATGATATTTAATAAAAAATAAAAATACCACAATATAGGTAATATTAACAAAACCTACTCCACTCACTCTCTCTCGCGGGCGGGCGCTCTCTCTCTCGCGGGCGGGCGCTCTCTCTCTCTCTCTCTCTCTCTCCAATATCTACTTTATTTATTTTTAAAAACACACATACACACACACAAGAAAACATCGATATATTCTTTTTTTGCGTGTTCTACATGATAATGATAATAAACCATATCCAATTTTTAAAAAAGTGAATTTGAGATATAATTTGTAAGGCTGTTAATTTGATGATAATGGCATGGGATATAATTCTTCAGCGAGTACTCACACAGAACGACGATGTTGACAGAATGACAGCGTTATCAAAGCAGACTATATTCAATTTATGATTTTTTTCTGTTGTTCCTCCGGTTATATTTTCAATCTTCAGTAATTGAAGGAATTCCTCTATTGCCCTGCACGATTCATTAGCTTCTTGTGCGTACACTGTTCATAAAATTTTCTTTTCCATATTTTTTTTTAATTAAGGGGTTTGTTGCATCCTTTTTGAGTGCATATTATTATTATTATTAATATATGTATGTTGAGAAGGCGATGAAAGATACACTAAAACCCAATGTATCGAAACCCCTTAACACATTGATGTATGACGCATATTGTTGTCGTCTTAAATGCCGCTCGTTATTTCACCCACGCAAATAAATGTGTGCAATTTACGAGTTTTCAATAAGTCTAACATGATTATTGGTGTAATTTTTCATAAATTCTGCGTCTGTCAAGTAAATAGCACAAATACTTTTTTCTCAGATTGGCATAGATTTTTCATCATAACAAATCTCACTTCAATAATATATCTACAAAAACGTCACTCCGCGAAGTACGACAAATATACTACAGAAAGTGGAAACTTGATATCCCCACAGAGATATTCTTATGCACAATTATTATATTGATTACTTTATTTAACAGAATGCATCCGAAATAACATTATAAATGCGTATTGTAGGTAAAATATAAATTTACGAATTATTTTAATTAACACATATGTGTTAATTCATTTAAATTATTTTGATGAAGAATATGTGTTTGGAAATCTTCCAAAAATCCAAATGCATTTTAAAATAAAGTTTGTAAGATATTTAATTGATTTAATATATATAAATTTTCTATACAAATATCGTATTGTGCTCAAGTGGTGGGAAACTAATAACAATTAAGGATTTTCACACTGAGCGGGTCATCGGTAGACTTTAGAGATCGATCACCGTCTGTAGACTTCAGCTACCAAATTCATGATAACACCTTGCCAAGTCTGCCACACGTGCGCCTCTTAAAATAACAGAATTTTCATGTTCGGCTCGGTAAATTTCACGACGAAAAACGCACACTTTCTGTGCGGAAACAAAGGCGGCAAGGCATATATATCACTAAAAAGATGGTTATGTACATCAGCATTAAAAAAAAGTCAATGACGACAATTGTCGAAAATGTCTGTGAAAGAAGCACTTCATGAAAGAGTCGCCCGCTATAATTTTCTTTCGGGAAGCTTTCACATCGTAACTAAAGTGTTCTTGCGCCTGCGCGTGTAGAATTCAGAAAACGGCTGCATAGTCTTCAAATTCCCAAAAGTCTACCGATCACCTGCTCGGTATGGAAAAGCCGTACTATTAGTGGTAAGGGAGCCTTCAAAACTCAACCAACAGCCCTCGTCGGTTTCGTCTGGTTATTTCCGGTTGGAAAAGCTTACTATTGTTCTAAACAATGAAACGCGCTTGGACCACCAGGAACCACCGGCTAGCAAGAGGCTACGTTCTGAAGCGGCTTAAATTATGTGAAATGGGTGACCCAAGATGCAGTTGGATACTAGTTTTGTATATTATATGTGTTGTTGGCTGAAATATAGGGGTATAATTAATTTGTTTTCTTTTGCAACCCTCGAGCCAAAAGTACGGTCATTCCTCCATGTAATATTGCATGTCCTTAGTCTATTGTGAAGACTAAATTGAGCAATTATATGCCTGGTGGAATAAAGCTCTATTAAATCCCTCATTGAAGTATTAACACTAGCCTAGTTCTGTGCAGTATTGCACAGAGATATAACCCAAAGTACAGGTAACAAGTAAAAGAGCTAAAAACATCCATCATTTTCATATTTCCACAATTTTCCATATTGTTTTGCTTGACCACTTTCTGACTGAAATTTAGCCTCATAGCATTTACGGGCCGCGTCCAGTTATGCAACAGGATCGATTTCATCTAAACGACAAGACGCTTTATGGTAGCAACCGGCAACCAAAACGCCATTCAAATCTATTTTAGAATAGAATATACCATCGTGGAATTCACTCTAATCTTTATCCCAAATATATCAAACCTAAATCTGTATCACACAGATAGAATTTAGCTTTTGACATTGTTGAATGCCCTACCACAAATTAATTGGAGGAAATGGAAAGAACATGTTTGCAGTCACCAATTACGGAAAAAAGGGGTATCGCAGTTAATCGGTATTTCATGACCTCAAAATACTTAACATTTTAACATAAACTAAAACTAATGTTTACATCAGCATGCCATGTCAAGTACTACTATTATTAAACTGAACCCGCTCGTAATGTTTTTCACTTTTTTTCTGAATTAAATAGAAAGACGTGAATTATTATAAGAAAGTGTTGATGAATTTATTGCATTTCGTTAATCAGTCACGTATCACTTAATATTTAATTGAAAATGATGTAGAAATAGCTCGATTGCCAAAATGATGAATGGATTGAGCATAACTAATCTTCTTACGTCGACTCTCCCCTTATTTATCGCTACTAATGTATTTGACATTTATCATGTTTGTATGTTTCTATTTACATTTATCCAAATTAATGTACATAATGCTTCAAGACTTAGCTAGATCTTCAACTATGACAAACCACTTGCAGAGATATTCGATTATTGCCACCGATAAGACTCGAAACTTCCAGCCCACCTTCGTCCTACACGTATTATATTGCATTACCGACATAGGTAGATTAGTGAATAAGCATTTTACGAGATAACTTGCAGTTGTCAATAATAAATTGTGCAGCTGCTTTGTGACTGTAGGAGAGCTGTGGAATGTAATACCAGTAGGAACGGCAGTAGCATTAATTACTTCCGGTATTTTTACGGGATATGATCCCGATATGACGTCACAAAATTTCAAATCCAAGCGCTCAGATTTCTCGACGAACGAAAAACAACAAAATTGAATGAAATTAAATTTTCTGGTTGCATTACAGTAACTGGTCACGTAAACATATACTATACTTTGATTCTATAGAAGTAGAAATGCATTCATAGCACCCGTAAGAAAAAAAAAGCGAAAACACGTTGAAAATGTGTAGGCCTACTCCTTTGGACATACATCACAATCACGAAGTACAACAAAGTTCATATTTAGGTCTCGGAAATTACTACAGCATTACATATTGACTTTAGCTTGTCTGAAATGTTCACTGAATTTGGCTGGTTAATACGCTCATTCGCATATGATTTGTCATATTCTCCATGTTCTCAGGCACATTTATGCGTGACAGTGACACGCAGTGGATATGAACATTCTTCACCCATATTATCAATTACGTTTCGTATCTACTTTTTAAAGAATAAAAATAAAAGCTTGTATTATTATATTTTAAAAAGTCAACTTACCGAGCTATATGGATTATTTTAACTGACAGAAATGCCATATGAAAATATGTCAGTTGTACGAATAACACGCTGTCATAGGGAACCCCCATAGGGGGTTACCAAGACATAATATGTTGCTTTCAGTGAAGGTTCAAATTTTACATGACTGGGAAGACAATATACATATAGTGGGTGAGCCAGGCATCTTGGTCGGTACCACCTGGGGGGCAAAGAGGCATTTATACCAGGGCTACCTCATACTATGACATACACGAAAATGTATGATGGCCATTCTGTAGGGGTAGCTTAAGCGAGCTAGGGGCTCGCAAAATATTACACATGGGTCAAATTGAAAAGTGGTCCAATGTTGTTGAATTGCATACCAAAGTGTTCGTATGATCACAAGGATTAAAAAGATGTATAGTTTGTGCTATCTCTGACTTACCCTTAAGGAGTTATAAGCTGAAAACCGTTATTGTAGGTCAACGGTTAAATTTAGCTTCTACAGGGGTCAAATACTAAAAAACGCTACAATTTCAGTGGAAATGGTCTCATATTGTTTGTAATGTTATTACAATTAAAATAAGGAATAGTTTGGACCATCTGCAATGTGAAATTAACAAGGTACGCACCTCATTAGTACTACCCTATACCCCTATAGGGGCTGGGGTTAATTTTTTGGGTGTTTCAAGGGACGTTAGGGATATATTCAAAACATTTTCCTTGCGTTTAACTCTGCATTTCGTGATCCACTTACCTCAAAAGAAGTTGAGATTTTATATCATCTCAAAAAAAAAAAAAAAAAAAAAAAAAAAAAAAAAAAAAAAAAAAAAAAAAAAAAAAAAAAAAAAAAAAAAAAAAAAAAAAAAAAAAAAAAAAAAAAAAAAAAAAAAAAAAAAGGGTCTGAAGCAGTGAACTTTGAAACGATTTTTCTTAATTTTCCTAAATAGTGGTATATGCATGTTATATATCATATTGTAGCCCATGTCACAAAGTTTTAAAATCCATGACAATTTTTGCTCTGGTTGCCATGGTAACCACGTAAGGCCTCTGATTGGCTAAACACTAGAACGAATGTAACTAAATTACTAAACATGCTACTGGGACGAAACTTGCATGTGCAGGAGGTAAATACGCAGTGAACCATGAAGCCGATTTTTTAATACCGTTGCCATGGCAACCGGCAATCGACCAATCGCGTAATTTCATGGCGTAATTTGAATTTGGAACACAATTTTGAAAATCGGCCTTCATGGTTCACTAGCCCTGTATTTGCTTAATATGTGTGCCAAATTCCATGTTCATAGCATGTAGCGTTCTCTAGTTACGTTCGTTTTTGTTTTGGATGTTTGCGTATTTTAACGAAACGAGTTATAGACCTCGAAACATTTAGACAAAATTGAGGGCGCTTTTGATGTGAAATGGAATTATTTTTTAAATTTCATTTTATACTGAATTATCATAATTATTAATGAAAGAATCATCGAAATAGGTGCATCCATTGTCCTGTAATTATTTTTTTTAATAATTTTCTTAAATATCACAGGGTAAGGAAACAATAAAATACATAAAAATCACTTACCCAGTGACATTTAATTACTTTAAATTATGGAAAGGATAATATGAGTATTTATTTACTTCAAATTAGCCAAAATAAATGTGTCAAATAGTTCATAAATAATATCTTTTTAAAATATCTTAAATATAACCCCTTTAAATTTTTCACATGATAAAATATAGGAGATGATGCATTTTTGGCAAATTTCGCGTACACTGCTTCACTTTGATCAGCAATATCTCGGGAACCGAATGTCCGATTGCGATCGAATAAAAAGCATTTTGTAGATTACAATCTACACAATTTAGCCATTACATTATCTCATTTTCTTAATTGGAACAATTTTTTATCATATTCAGACCCCATACCCCCCCCCCTTAATCTTACGCGCAAATTCGGTCGTATCTGTAAACATTTGCAATTTTCTTTTTCTTCCCGTATACACAAAAATTACAGCACAGTGGCCTCTGGGACCCTGTGAAATAACCCAAAACTGGAAGATTGGTTTCAACTTATGTTTTGAGAATACGCTTTTCTTAAGGATATCAAAGCAAAATGTGTTAGAATCACGAAATAGGTCGAGGTTATGTTTTGTATTTTGTCAAAATCAAACCCCGGGAATCAAACATGCACGAACGACAGGGAAAAAGCGAGGCAAGTCTTTCATCTTATAATGATGTTTTGAAAAAAAAATGCCTTTTGGGATAAAATCATAATTTAAGCGCGCTACGCGAGGGAGTTTGGGCAAACCAAAATACCCTCATAGTTCATGGCCCAATCGATTTCTCCGCTCCTTCCATCAAAGTCGCCAGGTGTAGGTGATTTTGTGTGTGGGGGGGTTGTATACACTTACACGCACCGAAGACGCACACCTTACTTTTATTTCACTATGTAACTGAGGGATACATACAACCAAGGACGTCCTCGTTTGTAATTATGTGAAATGTGTTATTTTAACTGTATTTCTTAAATTATTTCGAATATAATTTCTTTGAGAGTTGAGACAGCCCGTAATCCAATCAAATTTCTTAGGGAAGGCTCGTCACGCAAATGGAAAACCCTCAATATCACATTAAAGCAATAGCAGCACATTTTTTAAGAGCGCCCCCAGTTTTCCGGATATTTCGAGATTTTTGCACAGTTGTATTGGTAATTGACTAGTAAACAATACCTTTAAGTGCTAGAGCTCAAAATTCCCTATGTGTCTGTAGTATCCTTACATACTCATTGTGTACATGCGCACGATGTTTGTTATTGTTGATTGTACAGAAGTTATAGGCCAGGTCAAAAGTCATAGTTGATAAAGTAAGCGCCAACAATATTTCGTCTCGTGTGAGATAAATATACGAATGATTTGTGTGCATGCAGTAAAACCCATGAAAGTAGCTTACGTCTTTGTGTGCTTACTTCAGTGTCGCAAAAGAAGGAATTTTGTAATATCCGAAATCTCCGATAATAATTCAACGGCTGCTGGAAACGTCCTTCCAATATGAAATAGCCCGGAAAATTGCGCGATGTACGTACCTACGCTCATTAATTAGTCGTTCCGTCGGTTCAGGCAAGTCAAGTTAGAGGTCTTTTTCGTGAGGTGGCACTATTTCATCATGGGCGGACATAAATTTGGCGTTTCCAGCTCCACCATTAAATTACAATCAGGGATCCCGATTCTAATAACAAAATCGCTTCTTTTATGACAGATTTGACGCATTTTTTAACATTACCACTCGCAGGTATAGTTTAGAAGACAATTACCAACACAACTGTGACCAAAAATCTCAAATTTTGAAAATTGAAGGGCGCTCTTCAAAAAAATGTGCTGTTATTGCTTTAAATTGAGAGGGCATTGTGGAATACTAAGTAAAATGAGGATCTACCCCCGGTCAGAAAGAGACAATTTTTAATGACAAACCAGATGTCTTAGTTGTGCTTTGGTTTAATAGTTTCTATGTCGTTGTTTTTCTCTAGTTTGTAAGATTTGAAGAAGCAGGGCCCACCTACACACACACACACACACACACACACACACACCATATAGTGATCTTTACCGTCCAGCTGCGTTATGCAGGTCAACACTATCAATTTCCCTTGTATTGAATAAAAACATGATAATATTCAAGACGCGTACTGATTTGAATGTAGTAGTCGCTCTGTGGGTGCGAAAATGGCTTTATGTCTCGCTCTTTAGTACATACACAGATAAAAATATAGGAAAGTGGTTTGGTGGTTTGAAATCCGTAGTGGTCATATATCACTTACATGAAATGATCTTTAGTAATATGATCATTGGCGTTGGTCTTTTTATCGATGATAGAGAACGTGCGAGTTGTGATACATGGGCATTAAAGTTCAGTCCCTACAATGAAACTGCAGTTGTTGAATGTGCTGTATGCTAGATAATTGCCCACAACTTGATCCTAAAGGAAAATTCCCGACCACTTCAGTGCGGGTCCAATCATCCTTTTGAAAGGCGCTGAAGTTGGATAAGGCCAAATGCAGACCAAGCACACACTGCCCAGAAGTCTTCTGCAGGGTATTTCTCTGTAGAATCATGTACTTTTGAAGTTTGGACTCGGTATACGAACAAATTAAATTGCCCTTATTTTATAGTGCACTTACAGCTTCAGCACACTACAGACATTCACTGGTCGCAGTGGCCCATATAAATAGATACCACAAACCAATAGCAACGTCCAGGAACCGCGCAGGGATGTAGGTGTAAACAGGCGCAGAACCCTACTTGTGGAAAAGGAAATTACAATTATTGTGTGTTGCACTTGGTCATTGTAGATTGATATTTTCAATCTAGAAGCGCGTTGAACGGCGCTGAAGTTGGATACGGCCAAATGTAGACCAAGCTAAGCCTTCAGCCGGGTATGTAGAATCATGTACTTTTGAAGAATGGACTCGGTATACGGAAAAAAATTAAATTGAGGCTTGAATCCGAGCGATTGATCGTATTGGCATGATTCAGAGTTCAAAGCCTTACAGACTTAGGTAATATGTCCAGATAAGTACAAAGACCGGTGTGAAAGCAGATATAGTCCGGCGGGAGCCACAGTCCGGGGCTCCATAGACGATAACGGAATAAAGCGTGAAACTAATGTTGCGTTGAGAGTCCTGAATCGATTGCCCTATTGTTCACCATTGTTCCCGGACTATGAGTACGCCGGACGATAATTACTTCTACAACTACAACTGTCAACTGATTCGAGTGCCCTATTCTTCACCAATGTAGGCGGACTTTGGGACTATAGTCCAATAATTGTATGATTTGACCCCACACAAATTGCAACAGAAACAATTTTGGTGTTAATATATACTGTGAAATAGTCCATAAATAATATATTAAAAGTCTACCAAAATCAACCTAGTGGAACATGTAGAAATAAGGGGAAAAAAAAAAAAAAAAAAAAGCGCTGAAGTTGGATACGGCCAAATGTAGACCAAGCTAAGCCTTCAGCCGGGTATGTAGAATCATGTACTTTTGAAGAATGGACTCGGTATACGGAAAAAAATTAAATTGAGGCTTGAATCCGAGCCATTGATCGTATTGGCATGATTCAGAGTTCAAAGCCTTACAGACTTAGGTAATATGTCCAGATAAGTACAGAGACCGGTGTGAAAGCAGATATAGTCCGGCGGGAGCCACAGTCCGGGGCTCCATAGACGATAACGGAATAAAGCGTGAAACTAATGTTGCGTTAAGAGTCAACTGAATCGATTGCCCTATTGTTCACCATTGTTCCCGGACTATGAGTACGCCGGACGATAATTACTTCTACACCGGTGTAAACGGAGATATGGTCCGGCAGGAACCATAGTCCGAGCTCCGCGCAGACGACAACGGAATAAAACGTGAAATTAGTGTTGCGTGAACTGTCAACTGATTCGAGTGCCCTATTCTTCACCAATGTAGGCGGACTTTGGGACTATAGTCCAATAATTTTATGATTTGACCCCACACAAATTGCAACAGAAACAATTTTGGTGTTAATATATACTGTGAAATAGTCCATAAATAATATATTAAAAGTCTACCAAAATCAACCTAGTGGAACATGTAGAAAAAAGGGGGCAACGTTTGTACAGGGGTAAAAAATTAGAATTGTTCGAATTGATTTAAGTGATGTACCAATTTATTGGGCTACTCCTAAGGTTTAAAAAAAGGTATAGTTTGCCCTATCTACGCGTTATAGTTTTAGTCCAATAGGCTCATAACAGTTCAAGGTCATCCTGGGGTAAAATTCATAGAATGGTCCGATTTTGATCGGACAGGTTGTAAACTGTTAAATTTGTCCCACTAGATAAGTAAATGTAAATAGATTCTTTGTTTGAACTTTCTATATAAGAATTACAGAGCTATGACTAGTGACCTCCCATAGACCCTGTAGCCCCCAGTTACATTTTGCGTTCTAATTATGCAACGAATATTACAGATGGTACAACCAGTATATTTTCGGGTTCTGTACCATTAGACGAACAATTTGACACCATTTTTATAACGAACGGATATATCTGAACATTTACCCCCATTGTGACCTTGAACCTATTTTGACTCATAACTATTGAACTACAACCTGCAGATATGGCAAACTATACCTGTTTTTAATCCTGGAAATGTAACGAACACGTTGGCATACTTTTCGACGCGTTTTGATACTTTTCATATTTTGACCCCTGTATAAACCTTACCCCCTTAAAAATATATGTTCCACTCCTTTGATTTTAGTAGACTTTTGATATGTTGTTTTTAAAGGTATTCTCAATACAATTCTGTTAGAATTGATTCTGTTGCAATTAGTGTTGGGTTAAGGCAGCATTCACTTCATGCCACACCGGCAGTTCTTCGTGCGAAGCCAAAGAGATGCTAGTGTATATATTACAACACATAAAATTAAATTGCTGGAAGCCAGATGATGTATTACACACAGCAGATATCCACTACCACCAGTTCAATACACAGTTTCCATTAGCAAAGATTGTCCATAATAGGTCATGGCCTGAGAAATGTGTAGTTGGTTTAAACCTAACAAATTATCTGTGAATACTAAAACAATAACTACATGATATTAAGGACACCGCAAGGAACTTCAAAGTATAGTGATAAAGTAATGGTTCTAATAAAAATGTTAATAGTCACATGTATTAGTATATCAAGAAACAATAAAGTTTCAAAGTGTATTGTAAGATGTGATGGTACATCCTAAAATATTTGATATTGTCTTAGAAAAGATCAAAACAACAAACTATCTTGGGCTTGTCATTGATAAAAATCTTACTTTATAATATCACATTGATGTTATGGCCAAAACAATATCTCGCAATATTGGAATTTTAAACAAACTAGGAAATTTTGCGCCACAGAGGGTTTGTTTACTTTTATATTGCCATATACAGCCTGTCTCCAAAAAAATTACACAATCGGTTTTTTTTTCTAAATATTAAATCTAAACATAAGTAAGTCGTTTTGAGCATCATTGGTGTATCGCACTAAATTGATTACATCTCTGAATTGACAAAAGCAAGTAAGATTAAACAAAAACCATTGGAAAGCCCAGTTTCTGCCCTTTAACGGTTTGTATTCGTCCATCAGTGCTGAAGATGACCATAACAAGACAGATAATTCAAACAATAAGAATCTCCAAAGAGAATTGCGATGTCATGACTTGCCCATAGGTTGGTTTACAGAGATGGAAAGTTGCGCAGCGTCGACCTCATCTGCATCCAGTGGCTAGACAATGTCGAGACGACTGGAGATACTGAATGTAGTAGACAGCCCAAAGAGACGTTCTGATGTGTTGACTCAGATGGAATAGAGCCTACAAGGATAGAGAGGAAGGGTTTCAGCATTTAGTCCCAGTTGGCCACCTGTACTGGATCATATGGGACACACCACTCTAGCCACCACCAACCTTTGTGAGTATGTCCACTCGAATGATCAGTGTCACTGATCGTCCTCAGAGCTCCGGTGCCTCTACCCTACCTATAGGCAACTTAACCATGAATCACAGTAACCCTTATCGAATTTAGACTTTGTGGCGTGTCTATGGTCTTGTTTTTTTTCAACTGGCTTTTCCTTTTTGTTTTTCCACCCTTTGACGTGTAACTTAGCATATGGGCCTTATTGGCCTTTCCTCACCTCCTTTGATATCACCTCGCGGGATCACCTCGTCTTATTCGTTACGCATGCACTCAGTCATTTTTCCCCAAATACAAATGCTTCATTTTGCCTCTAAAACGCTAAGTGTTAGGTCCTATCACACCTTTACCGTTCTGGAAAAACAGACATCTTAAGCATTTTAAAAAAAGCGGTCCTGAAATGCCATTTATACGACGTTTTCCTTTCTGCGCCTAAAAAAGTCGGCCTTTTATTATAAAAACAAGCATAAGAATCATCATTTAGTGACAAATACGCGTGTTACCTTAGCCACTTACAGGGGTCTTTACGACAACAATTTCCAACGCAACACTGCAAAAATATGCACTTTGAGGAAAAATAGGTGGCTCTGTTTGTTTACATTTTGAAAAAATGCTGAGAACGAGTTGGGGAACGAGTTTTCAATGGGCATTGCAGTGGCAGGACAACGAACCGCGAACACATCGATATTGCAAGTAGGCTTTCTCACTCACTCATCCAGTCGTCAGGGGGGGTAGGACACGATCTGCACGATTTGGGCATTGGGGATTCAAACGGAATTTGGGGAATCGCTATGTGCATTTACTATGGCAGTCTCGGTCCCAGTGAAATGAAAAAAAATCATCTCTTAAACTTGTCAAAGATCTTAGTAATATCATGCTAAATAAGAAAGAATTATGACTCGAAATCGTCGGGGTTAGTGGATTAAACCCGCTGCAAAATGTGTAATTTCCAATAACGGTTCATTTCGATTTAAATATTCGTGACGGGCCTGTCTTTAGTCAAGTCTGTGGTAACCGTTCGATATGCGTAAGAAGCGCCCTCATACAGTTAAGTCTTTGAAACAACGACTAGCACCGGCAATTGATTACCCGTTTTGAATTTGCTGTTGCTGTTAGGTCAGCATGTCCTCCCCCCCCCCCCCACCCCCCCGTTCAGTCGGAAACCTCTTGTGTAAAATCAATACAAATGATTCTGCTTTGTTACCACACAGTGCACCATTGAAAAAGTGCACTTTCTTTGGCGAGTTTCTATTCAGCCATTTTTGCTCGCTTATTTCAAGCGAGGGGTTAAATGAAAGAGCAATTACTAGGAAAAAAAAATTACTGGACTTGGCACAATACTGATCGAAAAACATGCCGAATTTACTTTTGTGCCAACTGTAGTCGTTCATGGACTTAATCTGATATGAAGTGAATTTGATTTACAAATGATAATTACGTTTTACGTGAATAAATAATATCTCCGGTTTAATTCATTTGCACTCTGGAAGTTCAATAGCCTCATCATGGCTCCGTTCTCCAAACAAGATTGCAAAATTTGTGTATTTGGCTAGGTGATGCATTGTTCTATATAATGTAAGAGGCTATTTTGTGATATGCTTTAATATAAATAGTTTTATTCACACTGAGACGTTTGCCGTTTGATCTGTAGTTTGAAAGAGTTCTTATTTATAATAATTGCGGTATTTTTGCTTGTGAGTTCGCAAAAAGTCGAAACAATCCCGGTACTAATCTCTCTGACTCACCCTATATGAAGTAAAATTTGATTACAAACGCTAATAAAGTTTTACGTGACATAAAACTATCGGAAAACTATCTCTGGTTTAAATGATTTGTACTTTGGTGGTTCAATGACCTCATGGCTCCGCTCTCCAAACACGGTTGTAATCGTAGATGAATACTATGCCATTCATAAGTAAAACGGGAGAGCGGGTTGGCCCAACCGAAGTTCCGACGTACCACTATATTGGTCCCTGGTTTGAATCCGCGCCGAGCTTCATGTTCCTTATTTGTTTTTTCCGATTCAACATCGCTCTCGCAAAATTTCTCCGGTTTCCTCCTCGTTGCTTGTCATTTAACTGTTCTATAAATAGTGATTTGTCACACATCTGGTTGGCAAAAAATATTAATTTCTTCACTTTCGTATATTCAGTTAACAATTGTGTCATGCATTTGATCCCCAGTGTGTGTGTGTTGTAGTACATGATGCGTGACCCTCATACCTACTGTAGATGAGTTGTAAGAATCTTGCAATGATTGTCCTAATCTAAGGCAATGTTAGGCAATGACACAGAGGTTTCCTAGGCTATGTCTCTTCCAACGGCATTATCAATACGCCGAAGAGTGCTTGAACTCCGACGGGAAGGGTACAAACAAGCCAAAGTCGCTGATTTCCTCGGGATATCGTAGAGTACGATCTGTAAAATCCTCAAACATCATCGAGAGATGGGTCATTTGAGGCCACGAAAATCTCAAGGACGAACACGATTGAATACCAGACGAGATAATCGCCAACTGCTTAATCTGTGCCATAGAGCCCGGAAAATGCCAATTTCATTTCATTTCATTTCAATTTATTCAGGCAAAATTCCAAGGATAAAAAACACAAAAAGTACACATATAAAGTACACTTATTTCCATTGCGGTCCTTAGAAAACACCATAGCAAATAAAACAATTAGGATTGCACATGAATTTGAACTAACTTAAGAGTTATAGTAAAACGGCCAGCAAACGAGCTGTCTTCGTCGTTTGTGGAGAAGACACTATGGAATCAACGTTTCCCGCCAAACTGTAAATCGGAGATTGGTTCAACATGATTACCGAGCAAGACGAATGACAAAATGTCCACACCTAACCGTTCACCACAGATTTGCTCGACTTCGCTGGGCTAGGGAGCACACTGGCGATATGTTGTCTTTATAGACGAGAGCCGCTACATTCTTGACCGTCAAGATAAAAAAAAAAAAAAAAAAAATCAATACGCCGAAGAGTGCTTGAACTCCGACGGGAAGGGTACAAACAAGCCAAAGTCGCTGATTTCCTCGGGATATCGTAGAGTACGATCTGTAAAATCCTCAAACATCATCGAGAGATGGGTCATTTGAGGCCACGAAAATCTCAAGGACGAACACGGTTGAATACCAGACGAGATAATCGCCAACTGCTTAATCTGTGCCATAGAGCCCGGAAAATGCCAATTTCATTTCATTTCAATTTATTCAGGCAAAATTCCAAGGATAAAAAACACAAAAAGTACACATATAAAGTACACTTATTTCCATTGCGGTCCTTAGAAAACACCATAGCAAATAAAACAATTAGGATTGCACATGAATTTGAACTAACTTAAGAGTTATAGTAAAACGGCCAGCAATAATATATGTACTTGTTTTAGATTTTGAATAGTTCAATTAACTTAAGAGTTATAGCAAAACGGCCAGCAAACGAGCTGTCTTCGTCGTTTGTGGAGAAGACACTATGGAATCAACGTTTCCCGCCAAACTGTAAATCGGAGATTGGTTCAACATGATTACCGAGCAAGACGAATGACAAAATGTCCACACCTAACCGTTCACCACAGATTTGCTCGACTTCGCTGGGCTAGGGAGCACACTGGCGATATGTTGTCTTTATAGACGAGAGCCGCTACATTCTTGACCGTCAAGATAGAAGACAAAACGTTCGCCGATTGCGTGGTGAGAACTTCCGAGATGACTCTATTCAGTCTCAGTGATGGTATGGGCTGGTATTCATTATGGAGGAAAAACGTCACTGGTGGTGCCAGATGGAAACATGAACACCGTCGTGTACCTGGGCATTCTGGAAAACCACTGCCTGCCACATGCAAGAAGGGTTTATGCAAACAATTTTCGGCTGTAAGACGACAACGCCACGCCGCACAGGGCCAACCTCTGTTCGATATCTTTGGGCTGATTAACATAAAGAAATGTATATTTCGTGTTGTAACATTCCCATACGAACAATTTGAAACCAATTTGAAACCAATGGGATCGGTACACACCTGATTTACGCCCATGAGTATTACATACATACAGCACAATTGGTTTGTTGTTTTAGAGGGAACGCAGTTCAAATTTAACAAATTGATATGCATTAACCGCTATGGCAAAAAAACTCAAAACATTTATTTATTTTCCACCTTTCGACAAGTTAATCCTGTTATTTATCTTGGCCTTTCATAAGTAAACTTAAAATATCATGTTATCAGAGTACAAATCTCGGTCTTCCTTGGGGTCTAGTGATTTCTCAATGGAATTCAGGAATTAGAATCACGCTTTCAAATTGAATGTCCTCATACACAACATGCCCGTGTGCCGACGACATCACCCTGCTTGACCTAGTTTTGAAAGCTCTAAACAACTGTTGAATGAGATAAAACATGTAAGAAATAAGTACAAAGACCAACCTTAGCCGACTGCAAGAATGACAGATATCGCAAGATACATCACAGACAATAACGCAACTAATGAGAAAGTATAGAATAATATTCCATTGAAGTAACAGATAAATTTTTTTTCTCAAATGTCAAAAAACGAAATAATGTAGGATCTTGCTAAACCATGACATCGCAAGAATATTAGAGATTTAGAAAACACTAATCCTTCCATTGTACCTTATGGTGCGACGTACTGATGAATCTCGAAGTGATATAATGTTGGGCAAAACTGTGTTGTAATTTCTGTCCGTTTACGGATAGAAAATACAGACTTCCGAATTTCTTACAGATACGACCGTATTTGCACGTAAGATCAGGTACACGTGGATTGCTAAGATTAACGGTTCAGATGGTATAAAAAAACAACTTTTTTTAGGTAAGTCAGGGGGACGAGGTTGTGGATCACGAAATGCCCCTTTAAATATGATCAAACTTTCTGTATGCCGTATATCAATTACTATATTCTTATGGAGGAATGCCTCAAATGTATACTTAAACAAAATATTCAAACTACAAATTCGGGCTTTAAGAACAATTTCAAATAGTCATTATCGAAAGTCACTCACCCCACTTTTCTCTCGCTATAGCATATGATTTTTTTTATGTTGTGTAGCCCTTCTGTTGTTCTTTCTATACCCTTACGTAAGTGAGAATTATTCAAAAGAGCAGTGAAATTCAGTATAGTAGTGTCTGATAATGGCTCAGGGGTCTTTCAAGTAAATTCACAATTACTTTTCTCATTTTCTATAGAAGCTGAGATCAAGAAAACAGTGTGGTAGAATTTCAACTTCTGCTATCTAGTATTTTGCTTTAATTTTCAGTTGTTTTCCTAACAACACTGAACGCACTAAAACTGGCATTACAAAATGTGCAAATACATAATTGATGTAAATGTAAGTGAAGATACATCTTTCACATGGTAACTTTCATACATAAGCAATAGTGCAGGGTGGCCCTCGCAAGCGGGAGCTGGAATCGACTGTATTCAGTGATAGTAGTAGCACCAAGTTTGGAGAGAGCTCATATCTGGTTACATACAAAGGGTTTCTCTTTACCAATGCATCAACACTTGCCGTCGTGTGAATTGCGATGAGAGAAATTCATTGGAAAACAGCTACATCAAGCAAGGGGTTCTGCATTATACTAGCTTCGATCTTTGATATCTATAGCTGGAACTGTAGTGTTAAAGTTTTAATGCCCTATTAGGTTACACGATATTGGCCCTCCATGTTCAAAGTAGTTATTGTCTTTGAAGTGAGAAGTTATACATAAATTCACGGTTGTGTGTCAGGGAATTGGCAACCTGAATCAAATACCTTAGCCGTGGATTTAATAAAGGTGATAATCACCGATTTCATCAAATTTCATCAAAATGTTTCAATTAATACAGAAGAGTAAATATTATGAGGAAAGCTGGTTGGACCGTGAGTGTTTATTTTTTTAATAGAATGGTTTGCGGTACAAAATGACTGCAAAGAAAGGCGGTTCATAGTGTTCCTGATTTCGCGATCCACCTTTCTTCCCTCTCAGTACAAGTTTGACCTCTACTACGCTTTGACCATGGTATTGACATTTAAAACCTACATGACTGCATCTCTATGGTGGCACCTATGACCTAATTTTGGTATAAAATTGGAATTTATTGAGCCAATATTTATTGGTCGAGTCTATGATTTTGCTAAATATTATGCTAGCCGCATCTGAACGATTGCTTGAGTTTGAAGCTTGCCCCAATCAATATGTTTTGGGTGGCATCTTCCATGTGAGCACAAACAATTTAAAAATGGACGCCTTCCTTTATGACCTCACCCTTTACTACTCTCCTAAATTTCCAAAGATTAAACGTAAGTCTACGACGCTTATAATAGTGACCCACTTACAAAGACTTAGAAATCAAATTTTATTATATTATCTTTTCACTTCACTAGATTTGAATTTCAACGTTCATAATGTTTTTGGTCGTTGATTAAGCTTGTCGAATTTACCGAGTATTACAAGGTTTTTTTATGACATTTTGGCATTAAACAATGTCAACTTTCGTAAATCTCCTTTGTCCTTTCTTTGTTTTTGTTTTTGTTTGGTTTTTGTTGTCTTTTTTTCTTGTTCTTTTTTGGTTTTGTTGTGTGTGTTTTTCTTTTATGTCTTGTTTTTTTTATTTTTCTGGACTTTAAGCCAATACCTTCAAATTTAGCAGTGCCAGTTAGAATGTCGTCAACATGGCCCAGATTTAATTTCTTTTTTCCATTTACTAATCAATACATAATATTAGATTTGTGGGCCATTTTTATAAAAAAAAACATAAGCACTATTTCTTTTTCTTCCTTATTTTCTTATGGCAAATTTTTCTTGAAATTTGGAATTACAACCACACCTTCATCCATTGACATAGCAACTGTATTTACTGCTATTTGTTATCTACTGTGCAGGTTCGAGATGACCAGAATCCTGCTTCAGGTCCAAAAACTTCCAACTCGATCTCTTATTCCGAGCACATCTAATTTCTTGCTGCTTCGAAATTGAACCATTTCATAGGAAGGGTGCTCATCGTCTCACCCCCTCCTGCGGTTTTTTCGAAATACGTCAAAATACTGTATCCCATAAATGTTAACGACTCACAATGGGGGCATACGTTTGACTAGAACCACACGCGTCACACTTTCACCGTTGTTTTTTACCCATTTTATATTCATATTCAAGCCTTAAAACAATCAGATGCGGAAACTTCATAACAGGGAGTCCAATCTTGAATTTGAAGAAATCCATTAAGGTAATAGTATAAAAACCCTAGATTGGCCACTCGCAAATAGACTTGGTCCTCAAGGTCCTTATCTTCGCAAGTAGCGATACACGCGGCCTAGGGAGAAAGCGAGAACTCCCTCTCCCTCCACATCACGTATAAATCGTGTTTTAAGTTAACCTTTTCACTGATACAATCCATTTCGTACTCGCAACCGTCTAAATCCAAGATCGCCAGGAAAAACATTTCAACCATATATCAAGATTGTTTCTCATCTCTCTTCTAACTGTTTTTTTCCGTCTTTGTGCTGACATGTCTATTTGTTCTCTGCAATCCTTCAGATGTTTTCTCTTTTTTTACTTGTTTTTAAATCTGTATGGTAAATAAACTAAAATGTTGTGCACAAATTTAAGTGTAGTATAATAATTCAATTTAAGTTTACTGTTATGTTTGTTTCATGTTATCAAATGCTAATATACAGGTGTTTTATATTCAGAGAAATTATACACGCAATTATATATTAATCTGTGTTTGGAATTAATTATTCTAAAAGAAAATGCAGGTAAATGTTGAAGAAAACTAATTCTTTAAACGATAGAAAGTCACCCCTGTGTCCGTGCATATACCGAAATATATTCCCATCCCAAAAAATGGAAAGATATAATTGGAATATATATTATGTTCTCGGAATTATGTATAATGATCGATGAGAAGCTAGAGATGATATCCTCAATTCTCTCTAAACAAATTATCTTCTTTCTCTTAACATAAATAACCACGAGTTGGTTAGTTGGTCAACTATAGAAAACCACTGCTTTCTTTCAAAATATATTCTTGTTTCAAACTTTCGTGTTTAGCCAACGACAAAAACCGTATAAGTAGTGAAATTCCATACTTAAATAACATTTCACAATGTTTGTAATGTTGTGGCTATCAAAATTCGCCAGAATCTCTTGTGGTTGCTAGTTAATGGTCCAGCAATTTGTACTGATATTATGTAGTTCACTCGCCATATTGGTGCTTTATTTTAAGATCTACTCATACAGCCAGACTGGACAGAAATTAGTATGGTGGAGACATAATGTTAACTGGAAAGTTCCAAATGGCAAAATTATCTTCCTTAGTATTACGTTTAGACAATAAACCAGGCAAAATTTGACTAATTATATTCCGCTAAATTTAGGAAGATGTATGAGGGAAGTAATGGAAAGTTTGAATTTCAGTGAGATAGAGGTAGATTTTGGAAATAGCATATTGAAAGACATCATGGAAGAGGAGAATGAGTGGGATCAGAGGTAGAGGCTGATTTGGTGGAAGGGCCAGAAAAGGGGTCAGAAGCACCTTGAAAGTGGTGAAGGCACTAAGAGAAATGAAAAAGGAAAGGCGGGCTGACCCTCCAAGGTGCGTGCTGAGATTATTATTGCGAGTGGAGAGACAGGGATTGGTGTGAGGATGGAGTGTGTGTTCAGAGATGTTAGATGGAGGAGGAATGCCGGAGGAGTGGGCAGTGAGTGTGGTAATTCCAATTTTAAAGGGAAGGGATGCAATGAGTTTTGGTGTCAATATACCGGGGTGTGAAGTTGTTGAGCATGCAATGAAAATAGATTCGGAAGATAGTGGAAGTGGATGAGATGTAATTTAGGTTTAACGACAGATGCAGTGTTTAGTTTAAGGAGGTTGCAAAGTAATATGAGCTAAAGAGATGAAGCTATATCTGTTGTGTGGGGTGATCTTGGAGAAGGCATTTGATAAGTAACCGAGGAAAAGTGATGGAGTGGGCGATGAGGAATAGAGAGATACCAGAAGTATTGGTTTAGAGCAGTGAGGAGTTTGTAATGAAGGGCCAAAACAAGATTTAGAGTGAGGGTCTGATTTGTCCGAGGGATATGTCCTCATACATAGGCTCTTATTTCAATTAGCTGCTGCGCCTCAAAAGTAGCCTATTGTATGAGTACGTACGACGGGAGCCGCAACATCGTTTCTTGGGCGTTAAAAATATCACACCGGTAAACCGCTTTCCAAGGGTCAACTAAATCGCAATACCGTCCGTTCTTTTCAGTTGGGAGCGGATCCATTGTAAGCATGAAAACGTTCAACCACCGTTTGAAGGTTGAACCCTCCCCACTAATGTTTCGTATACCGACCTAGTTCTTACAAGTGAAAAACACGTGCCCACCTTCCTGTATGGTCCCGATAAAAAGTACCACTCTAAACATTGCTTTGGAGTATAAAAGATAGAGAGCTTGGTTATTTATTGTGATGAGAATTGAAATTCCGTTGAACTCCATATTCACATCACTACGTATAACCCTTCGAACAGTGTGATTCGAACAGTTTCTCAAAGAATCTGTCATAAAATCTAAGTAATTCCAAGCTCGTTGTTTCAAGTAAAATTACAAAACGTTTGTAAAACGGAAATTAGCGCATTATATATGTCTAAGTTAAATGGTAACATTTGGGCAAACGGAAACAATGGCTTGGCCTTAAAATCAACGTACAAGAAATCCCCACCTCCCTGCATGGCCAATGTTTTCCTGTACTCAGAGCCCATTTCCGCTCTTATGATTGTTTTATGTTCCCGCCTTTTTCTCTACGAACTTTTACTTATCCTCGTATTTCATGTTATCGATATCCATTTATATTTCAATAATGGCCACTTCCCCGTCACGTAGTAGATGTAGGGGTTAAATTGTTCACATTCTGAAGTTTAAATCCTCATGCTACTTCCTGATACAATAGATTTCTACAATCGAGCAGTGGCAAGTCAGGGCAATCTGTGTTATGTCTTGAAAAAAGTTTGTCAACATACATATCGGATTAACCACAAGATGCGTGTTTATTTGTTTTTTATCACTCTATTTATGACAAATGAAGGGCTCTAAAAGATATCACGTAACTGCTAATATATATTTCTAAATTAAGGGTGTACTGTAATTGTAGAGTTTTTATTGAATAATCGTAAGAGTCGATGAACGATAAATAACATTTGAAAATGGAATACCCTTACGTGATATATTTACCTGTTCGGTAAGAGGAAATGATAAACGCTTTTATATAATGTATTGTATATTCCACCCGAATATTGGTCTAGAACAAATGTTATGCTTCAATAAACAATGATAAAATTATTGGGCGATATTCACAACATTATTGTATAATTATATTATACCCTTCGCACCTACTCTGTATCACGTGTTTCTTTCGTGAACGGAATAAAACTTATGGTACAAAGTAAGATGCGAAGGGTATAAATTAATTACGCCATTTTAGCTTATCTGTTTGACATTTATTCATGCAACGGTGTTCCCATAACGGGTCCCACATATTTACATCATCACAATTTTTTGCAGAAATTCCACAGACTTTGCCTGCCCCTGTTTTGGGGTCACGACCAAAAGGGATGCTCAAGCTCTCTTAATAAATCACACGTTAGCATAAATTGTTTGTTTCATTATCATTTTTTTTTTTCCTTCTTTTCTTTGCATATTTAGATTGAATATTAATTATTAAAAAAAAAACCTTCCATCAAAAGTGCATTAGTACATTCTGTTTTGTGTATTCATTAGTTATCCTTGGAGAAAAGCTTATTCCCAAAATTCTCCAGTTGATTCCGATCGTGCGTATTTATGTTATCAAGTAAATGTGTATCACATATCCCTTTCTCCCCTGTCTTGTAATATCTGTCCGTTTACGGCCATAAAATACCAAATTTTGAATTCTTGCCAAAAGAATCAACGAAACGAATCTGCACGTCATAATCCGTGCACATACATACCAAGACAACGCTCATATAACAAAAGCCATTTTGCGCGAAGGTTCCGAAGAAGGAATTGGCACCTAAACCTAGTTAGCATCATAAATACTCTTACAATGTAAGAAAACATATCATGTTCTTAATAATTTGTCATCGGGTATAACAACTCACAAAAAGGCGAAATACACACTCAATATGACACTATCAGTGAATCCGACCGAAAGAGTCAAAATGATTTCGGGAAATGGGCAGGAATAGCTTCAAATGTGAAGGTTATTTTTCAACTGCAAAATTGCCAGAAATATAACAGTGTTGAAGATTGATGAACCTCATTTCAATTAACGTATTATCTGACTAAATTATGCGATTAAATCCCTATTAGGCTGCTTTTGGTCCTTATCCGGGTCTCTCACATGTAGGTATGTTAGGATAACTTTCTTGTTTTACAGACAATGCCTCAATCTTTTTTGATGATTTTGTTCGAATTTTTGATTTTGCATTTCATAACAGTGCCTTTAAATCAAAGGTAATATGTCAGATTTTTGTGCACGCTACGTTTGACTTACATTCATAAAGATATGTACATACATCACGACTTCCCGAAATAATACAATTTGATGTAAAATTAACAATAGAGGCATTTTAATTTTTGCTTTTTTGACATACTAAGAAAACTGGCGGATTTTTCGCCACGGCTTCATTGATCAAAAGCGCCCAACTCGTGACGTCCAAGTGAATGACCAAACATGTGTTTTCTCGAATTGTTATTGCTGACACTTGTAATATTGATGGATTAATGGAAAGTAATAATAAATTAGAAAAAAAGTTACAGAATGACATATTTGTTCATTTCGTTGGTTTAATTATTAATTGAAGTGCAACACTGCATATGATGGGTCAAACGACGTAGAATTATGGATGGTATCAATTGACGTCACCATTTGCCCTGCGATGTGGATTTGTCGGAATCGTTTTAGAGTAAGCTATTGGGCGGGATATTAAAAGGGCAAACTTACTCAAACACAATGTGGACAAGTTTCAAAACTTATTTTGAGTTATATGTATCTACGTTACTTAAGCTTCCATCCATACCAAATTTCAAAATAGTCAGAATCATGGACAGATTTCTTAAATAACTGTCTCCTCTCTCAAGAAAGATGACAAGATATAAAAAATGGGAAATTTGTGTACGGGACTACACTAAAAATTACTGTTTTCATCCTTCAATATTATTTTCTCGTTATCGTTTGACTTACAGGTAGCGATGGGCCTATATGCGAAAACATATGGTCGATTTTTATAAGGATGACATTGGATTTCTCGAACATAGAACATTTTCTCTGTAATTGCCAGGAAATTGTCAATTGTTAAGAGTAAAAGGGAAGAGTTTTTAAGATTGACTACTTGGTATACCGCCTGAAGGGGCGGACATTTACCTTGTGACGTGAAAGCGTCTATTTGATAGATCCAGGAAAATATTTGACTTCAGGGTACAAACTGAACCTTGCGGATTCAGATACGTGTTGGAAAGATGCATTTGGGAAAGAGTTGCGGTAAGGTTAAACATGCTTCTCTCCAAAGGTTGGATTATTTAACACTATTGTAACACTACTCTACTAATATATAGACCTGAAAAGTCAATTCAGGGGAATAGATACTGGACACCCAGAATTCAATATACCTCGACATCTCGCGCCTTTTTCTGCATGTCATTTTCCTAACAGTGTAAATTTCTGATCCCGAAAGAGAGTATCTCTACCAACAAATATCTAAAAATGATAATAGTGAATAAACAACAGGATTCAATTAATTTAAATGTACACCAGCCAGACACAAATACCTACCGGAAAATTTATCGGGAGATCTTTTCCCAAGATTGTACACCTGTGCACTGATTGTCCCTCAAATCACTTATCCTCAGCCTGCCCAATGAAATTGTATAATAATACTTGAAGGCACCTATGCACGAGTGGACGAACTTTGAGACGGGGAAACACCTCCCAGAACACTAACAAATCAAGGGGAAACCCGTTCCCAAACGTTCTCGCAGGTTCTGGATTGATTTAGGAACGGCAAATAATTTGGGTTGGTGATTGGCATTATTACACCGTCCATGGGTGTCCCATTTTAGTTCATGGCCGCAATAACCACACTGGAAACCGCTCCTTTTGGAATTATTGTACCTATAAGGTACCTCCAAATAGTATTTGACCTACAATCTGTTATGTGCCCGCTTGTGCAATCGGTTTGCTTGGCTTAATTTGCAGGTTGGAATTGTTTAAAATACAAGAGAAGTTTTCCTTTGTTTCATTCGGAAAATGGTGAAATATACTGTCAAGGTTAATTTGAACGCACAGTTGAAGACACGGTTTATTTATTCGTGAAAGAGGATCAGTATCTTGTTGCTTTGCGTAAAGAAAACATATAGCAATCTTAATCGGGAGGTGATAGCATCTGAAATCTATCAACTGAGGGGTAATAACAATGGACTCTGTACTTCAAGATAAAAAAGTAATTTGAAGTGCGTTATCTCCGCTACGAGCGGGGTTATGGATACAACAGTGCTCTTATTTGCTCGAGTCAATTGCAGAGTGATGTACATCGACTGGCGTCACTGATATTTAGGTAAAAATATTGTGGTGACATTTTATTCTTTAACCCTCGTCTTACCAAGGGTAACTCGCTACGGTGCGTAAATGCTAAAAACTTTCGAAAAAGCTTCTAGGTCATCGTCTTATCATACTTTCCGGTCATTTTAGCGAAAAAAAAAATGTGAAGGTAGCACCTTCACCGGGGTAGGGTATGCGTCAAAGTCGAAGGGTAGGGGGGGTGGTTGCCACCCAAGGATATTTTATGGTGCATTTGAAAAGATTAGACAGTATGGTCTAAAAAACTTCTATGTTTATGTAAAACTAGCCAAAATGCCAATTCGAGCTGAAAACGGCATGAAAATCCGATATTCCTGCGTTTTTAGCGCACAAAATTTGGATTTCGCCTATTTTCGGTCGAAAATTGCCAATTTTGCAGACTCGCGGGCTTGACGACGTATTGTGACGACATACTATGTATGTTGGTACTTATTTTGGATCATGGAAAGAGGATGACCATAGCGATCCATGGTATCAAAACTCATAAGCATCGGGTGCTTATAAACAAATTCTCGAGGGGGTGGTAACCACCCCCCCCCCACCGTGGTAAACCGTGTTACAAAAAAGGCTTGGTAAGACGAGAGTTAAACGAATGTGCAACCGTGATGACATACTTCCCGGGTATTGAAAGGTATAATAGTACCTAATAATACTATGTGCAGAACTCAGTTACTCGCCGATATTGCCTAATAAGTCCATTATGCAAGCACCTTTTTCTCTTTAATCCCATCACCTACAGAGTACAAATCTCGGTTTCCTTGGCGATCAGTGATATCTCTACATTCGTTATCATAGGAATTCAGACAATTAGAATCACGCTTTCAAATTAATTAAATGTCCTCATAAAGCCAACATACCGATACGGGTCGACATCACCCTGTTTGACCTAGTTTTGGAAGCCCTTAACAACTGTTGAATGAGATAAAAAACAAAGAGGTTCTTATAGCTAGAGAGGCAAAACGTTACGTAATCTGAGAAATTAACCGTTCGCATCATGTTTTGCCGACACAAAGAAAACTAGAGTACAAACAATAGAAAAGCAATGGATGCCTCCGCTTCTTCCACATACTGTGGGTGCCGCTTTGCATATTACACTAATCGGTAGTGATTAAAATATAATGTATGTGTTAGATGGTGGCCAGGTGTAAAAAAATAGTGTACCTGGATCATTGTGCTCAGATACTCTTTTTTCTCATAATGCACTGCGCGCTCTTAGGTGAAAAGGTGTATTATTGAGGCGGTTTATTTAAATCAAGACGACTGATGGGTATTTCATTCGTTGTGGGCCATGGGTAGGACAAATTTAACGACCCAATAGCACCCAACATCCACACAACTGAGATTTGGCGGCTTGTTTGTATCGATTGACATTAGGTGGGTTACGCACCCAAAATGATATTATTCCGGGCAAGATTCAAAATGTCAGCGCCCAGCACGGAGCTGGTTTTGAATGCTGGTTCAACCCCTTGGATAAAAAAATGTAAATAAGTACAAGGACAAACCTTAAGCGACTGCAAGAATATGGCAAATATCCGTAGGAGGAAACATCACAACAATACGCAACTAATGAGAAATATAGAACAATATTCATTTGCGTACACGGTTTAAAAAATTTTCTAAATGTCATATTGCTAAATCATGACATCGCAAGAAATAAAGAATATTAGAGATTTAGAAAACACTAAACCTCCCATTGCACCTTACGGTTGGTTGAACGTGTTGATGAATCATGAACAAAATCTTGTTTGGCAAAATAGTCTTTTTACAAAATTTGTTATTGGCAAAACATAGCTTTCGGTGAGTTGCCGTTTCAGTTTGAGGCGTTGACATACTTTTGATTGAATGAAAAATAAGAGAGAGAGAGATCAAACTTGATCACATTCTAAAAAACATTTCAAATTAAGATTAAAAAATAGGAAAATATTTTTAATAAAGATGCGTAGGCTGGAAGGGCTAGAGCGAACACCACCTGACCTCGAAATGAAAATTGTGTTGTATGTAACATTCGAAAGTGGCGTACTAACCAGTTTTTTTCAGGGGCAAGCTATATTAAAATTTGTTAGAATAGTACAGGCCTATGTTGCTTTTAATGTACATGTAATATTAAAAAAAAAAAAAAAATCACTAATTTTTCATGGGAACAAGGGGGGGGGGAAGAAAGTATTCATCAAGGGGGGCCTGCTAGCCACTGACCACCCCCATCGCTTACGCCACTGACATTCGACTGTATAGATGTTCTGATAACATGATGACCAAGTTTTCTTGAAACATTTTAATTACTAGTATTGTGTACACTTTGTACCTATTTGTCAAAAAGTAGCTATCAAAATATTATAACTATTAAGAAACATGATTTTTAAAAAAAACGTTATCGATACATGTCATCACTGTTTGAAATTTTCTAAAGGCATTCTTTGCATTTATTTAAAGTTTGTCAAGCTTGATTTTTAACGATATTCTTCTAAGCAACGGATCCAATAAGCAATTTAATATTTAGTGCAACACAGTGGATAAATGGCGAGTTCTGAGATAATGTGCCAATGTGATTGTTATACCTGAAGCTTCTATATGCATCCTATATAGTTTAATTTATAATAAATTGTTCTTCCTTATTAGATTGTCATAATTATTGTTAATTATATTAATTTTTTGTTTGGTTTGGTTTTTCGGTTTTTTTAAAGTTCGGTATTTTTTGGATCATATTTGATAATACTGTTTTTGGAAGGAGTAACCAATACGAAATTGCTTGGAGTTATCATAGATGAAACCTAACATGGGAAGGAAACAACCACATTATTCAATCATTCTTTATTCATTAAAAAAAAATAACCAAGAATGTGGAGAAAAACCCAGCCAGGACACGGTTTAGGAAATCCAAACCTAAGCAGGCATCCATAAGTTATTGTTTTGTTGTATGTGTCCAAAATAATATTCAAAGATATTGGTGGATTGTAAAAATAAGATCAAATATTTCTGTATCAGATCGGTATACTTCATAATCTGTACTGTCATTTATACTGCGCATATTAATTACCATATCTTATAGGAGGAATTCCTTCAAAGGTATACTAACAAAAGATTCAAACTAATCAAATGTGGTGCTTTAAGAACCAATTTTTGAACAATATTGACAAATAGTCATTATCGTAAAGTCAATCGCACCCCATTTTCTCTCGCTATACATATTGAATGATGTTTTTGTTTATTTTGTTGTGTCCTTCTGTTGCCCTTTCTATACTGTAAGTGAGAAAATATTCCAGAAAGCAGTTGGATTGAATTCAGATAGTAGTGCTCGATAATGGCTCAGGGGGGTCTTTCGAGTAAATTCACAAAAATTAACTTTTCTCCATTTTCTTAGAAGCTGAATCAAGTGAAAACAGTGTGTGTGGTAGAATTTCAACTTCTACTATCTAGTATTTTGCTTTACTTTTCCTAACAACACTATAATCGCCGAAAACAGGCAGTACAAAATGTGCAAAATACTAAATTGATGTAAATGTAGGTGGAGATACATCTTTCACATGGTAACTTTCATACATAAGCAATTGTGCAGCGTGGCCTCGCAAGCGGGAGCTGGAATCGACTGTATTCAGTGATAGTAGTAGCACCAAGTTTGGAGAGTAGCTCGTATCTGGTTACATACAAAGGGTTTCTCTTTACCAATGCATCAACACTTGTCGTCGTGTGAATTGCGATGAGAAGAGTCTTGTAAAACATGATACATTCAAGCAAGGGTTTCTTGCATTATACACGCTACGATCTTTGAATATCTGATAGTTGGAACTGTAGTGTTAAAGTTGCAAGCCCTATTAAGACACGATATTGGACCGCCCATTTTCAAGTAGCTTATGTGTTTGAAGAGTGAGAAGTTAACTATAAATTCACGGTGGGGTTCAGGGAATTGGAAACCTGAATCATTCAAATACCTTAGTCCGTGGATTTAATGAAGGTTAGACACACCGATTCTTATTAAAGAAAGGTTTCAATGACTTAAGAAGTGCAAATATTATGAGGAAAGCTGGTTGGACCGTGATTGTTTATTCTTTGAATCGACTATGTACGATACAAAATGACTGCAAACAAGGCGGTTATCGAAACAATAGTGTTCGATGATTTCGCGATCTACCTTCCTTCCACTCTCTGTACAAGCAAGTTGACCTCTCATGACCTTTGACCTTGGTATGTGACCTACAACCGTACCATGACAGCAAGTCGTATTTGCACCTATGACCTGCGTTTGGTATAAAATTGGAGTGATTGAGCCCAATATTTGGTCGAGCTAGAGTTGCCAAAATATTAGGCGAGACGCGTCGTAACGATTGCTGAGTTGAAGCCTGGCCCCAATCAGATGTTTTCGGTGACAGGTTCCATTGTGAAGCACAAAACATATGTCGATGGGACCGTCCTTCTCATGCTGTTGGTTTTGTTGTCTCCATCGGGGGGCTAGGGGGAAAACCAAAGGTTTAAATTCATACTTATTAACTCATATAAATCGTCTGTTCCCACCCAATAAAACTGCACATTTTCTGGAAAAGGAATAAAAAGCACTCACTTTCATTCCCCAAATCAGTGATAGTGGAGACACATAGACTTCAGCAAACAATGGAGGTTAAAGATATTCAATCACCAGGCCCCCGGTATGCGGTTGTTTTTTTTTGTTTTGTATGGTAGACAAACACTTCAAATTCCCTTTCCATCTGGGAGTGCAGGACAAGTGTGATATGGTCGCGCAGCTGAAGAGATTTCAGCTGTTTACGCTCTAAATTTTAGATTGAGTACTTTTCAGGACAAAAATAATTAACCTATTCACCCATAAATAAAATAGGTGAGCTTATATAGTGCGTGTTCAATAACTTTGGCATGTTTTTTCATCATTTATTCGAAAAGGAAGGAAACATGAACAACATCATAAGAGAATGTGCTGGGCAAGCTTTGACCATCATAACACTTTGTGCAGAAACAAAATCCGTTAACTTATGTTCACTTCATTTCTTTTCAATGTACCGCGTTTTCAGTAGAAAATTAGTGTCAACGACCTATATTATAATGTACATGGTTAGTTATTGTGAGAGCAGGACGGGTATTTGTCACTCTCAACCCGAATCCGTGGAGTGGTACACCTGGCTTTATAACAATGGCCTCTACCCGGCCCATTTGTAATCTTTAGATCATGGTTTTGTGAAGTCTATACATATCCATTGTCTCTGATATTGGGAAAGAAGGAATTGAGGAGCATTTTAATATTTTAAGAAAAAATGTGCCATGTTTAGGTGCGGGAAAACAGCCAGTTATTGATCGTAATAATTTTTGAATTTACACTGATTTTACCTAGCCCCAGATGGGGGACTACAGAAGGAATTTGTTATACAGTGGTTATTTTGGTCCAAGTCCCATGGTCTAATATGAAAAAATGGACCGCCGTCCCTTAATGGACACTCCCCTTACTACTCTCTAAATTACCAAAGGATTTAAAGTCACTCGGTTAAAATCTCCTTTCTTTCTTATTTTGGTTTTGTTCTTGTTCTTTTTGGTTTTGTTTTTGTTGTTTTGCTTTTATGGGTTTTTTTTTAGAAAGTGGCCAGTTAGAATGTTCGCCAATATGCCCAGATTAATTTCTTTCCAGTACAATGCATATACATTAATAGTATATTGGAGGCCATTTATAAAAAAACATAAGCATATTTCTCCTTTTGCTTAATGGAAACATTATTCTTGAAAAATTTGAATTACCACAAGTTGGTGTTTCTATAATAAAGAAAAACATTAAGTACCGAGTTTTTGGAGGCAATTTAACTTTTTCAGACTGGTTGTTGGTCTGTACTTATAAATGCAATGCTGGTATTGAAATTTCAGATTACAAACATAATATAGGATTAGAATAAATACAACATCTTTGGTTACCCAAACTATCATTGAGTGCAATATTTGCTTTTCTCCGGTGAATGTGACAGAATGTATTTGATCACACCGCATGCCTCGAATGCACTTGTTCTTCATCCATTGACTAGCAATTTGTGTACTGCGTATTGTTAGCTCTGTGCAGGTTCGAGATGAAACAGAATGCCTGCTTAAGGTCCACATCTATCTCTTATTCCGTTCACATCAAATTTCCTTGCCTCTTCGAAATTAGAAGCCATTTCATAGGAAGGGTGCTCATCGTCTCTCACCCACTTCCTGCTTTTTTTAGACAATGAGTTAAAATATGATCCTAAATGTTTGTCAACGACTCACAATGGGGGCATACGTTTGACTAGAACACACGCGTCCCCTCACGTGTGTTACCCATGTATTCATATCCCTAGCAGTGAAACAAAAGCCGATTGTGAACGTCATAAGAGAGCCAATCTGGAATTTGAAGAAATCCATTAAGGTAATAGTATAAAAAAAAAAAAAAAAACCTAGATTGGGCCACTCGCAAATACTTGGTGCCTAAGGGTCCTATCTTCGCAAGTAGCGAGACACGCGGCCTAGGGAGGAAAGCGAGAAACTTCCCTTCTCCCTCCACATCATGCATAATCGTGCGTTGTTAAGTGGCTGATTTAAATAAAAGCCATTTACGTACTGCCCCGCTTCTTCTAAATCCAAGATCGCCAGGAAAATATTTCATCATAGTACGATGATTTTCCTATACTATCGGTCTGTTGTCTGTCATGTTTTTCTTCTTTTCTATTGTTCTCTTCCATCTCTCCAGCGTTGTCCTTTTTTACAATCTGGATATCCATAAATCGGAAAATGTTATGCACAAATTATGTTGTACTATAATAATTACAATTTTAGTTTTGCTGTTTGTTATGTTTTGTTTTTTTTAAATGTTATCAATGTACCATACGGGTGTTCTTATAATTCAGAGAAATATACAAGCAATTTATATCGATCATCTGGTTTGGAATATAATATTCTAAAACGAAACCTACAGGTCATGTTGAGCAAACAATTTTTAAACCGATAGAAAGTTCAAGCCCCTGTCCGGTGATATTACCGCAATCTATTCCCATCCCAACAATGGACAGTATAATTGGATATATGTTTACATTCTCGGAATTATTTATAATGATCGATGAGAAGCTAGAGATGAAATCCTCAATTTTCCGCTCTGACAATATATTCTTTCTTTTAAATCAAATACCGTGAGTGTTAGGTGGTCTCAACTATCGAAAACCTGTTTCATTTATTTACGTGCAAATGGTTTCCTTACCAAACATGCTTTCGTTAATCTATTTTTTTTCAGACTTTCGTGTTTACCCAACGGCAAAATAACATCTAGTAGTGAAATTCCATACTTAAATAACATTTTCAAATGTTTTGCTAAGTTGTGGCTATTGACTCAAATTCGCCATATCTTCTTGTGGTTGCAGTAATGGTCAAAGCAATTTGTAATGATATTATGTAGTTCCACTCGAAGTTGTGCTTTAGTTTAAGATCTACTCATACAGAATACCCATGATACCAGACAGAATATTTAGATGGTGGAAGACTATGTTCATCACAAAAGAAATTCTTCTGGAAGATTTCAAAATGGCAAAAATATCTTCCCCCCAGTATTACGTTTTCAGGGTAAAAACAGGCAGGAATTTGACTAGATGTATATTTAAATTTTGAATGACTTTGTAATAGAGAGAAAGAAATATTTCAACACAATGCACTGTAACCAAAAATATGTAAAATTAATGCAAGTGACTCTCCAGAGTTGTCTGAGTGACCCATCAAATTTTTTTAAGTGAAAACATTTTCACTCGATTAGAGTGAATGTTTAGTTAAATATGGCTCGAATAGGCACCCGGGGCCACTTAGACAGCTCTTTGAGAGTGGCTTTCACTCTAACATTATTTACATTTAGGGAGTATGTAATTTTCTTATATTGGAAAGCAATTCAAACGTTTAGGTATCTCGGGGAAAAATCGGAAATAATTTTTTTAATAAAGTGAATGTTATATGTGGTGGTGAATACAGCAATCTAGGTTCAGCCAGTCATTCACACGCCAATTGGATTAAGAAATACCTCAATATCGACATGGTGCACATGTCTTCATTAGGAGAGCTACAGTGATGTTATGATAGAGAAGATGAGAGTGTACTCATTCAGGTTGAACTAAGTTTGCCCTTGATCAAACCAGTGGTGAAAGAGTACAATGGACGGAATCTCAAGGCCTTGTTCATGGAGTTGAGTGGCACGGTGTTGTGTGTTTTCGGATTGGAGGGCTTCCCTCCAGAAAAGAAAACGGTACTCTTGACTCACTATAAACAGGAAAACCAACTCACACGGATCAGTACCTTCATTTTGATCAACCACCCGGTCTCTCTAAATCTTTCAGGCTATTAGAACTCTGAACCATAGAGCACAAACCGCTTGTCACCAGATGCCAAAGAAAGGAGGAAACCAAGAAACAAATCATATTTTTTTTTTCAAAAAGGGTTGCATTAGCCAACTGCGGTTATCGTCAGTGGGCTTAATTTCGACTTGGCCAACAGTCAGAAAGACAAGAAAGCAAATAAACTTCTGGACCAGATAACATTAAAACCACCAATAAGAATAAGGCTTTTATCACCCTTTCCTTTCGGCCTTTCGCAAAAACTCAAAGGGGTAGTCATATGGGGGAGCCACCACGTTAATACCCCACACACTCTTCCAACCCACTAGCGTTTACCAAGTAATTGCCCTAAACAGCTGCAACCGGACGCAACTTTGAAAGCGGTTAAAAGAACATAAATCAACCGCACCAAGCAGGAATCCATCCGCGGTTTCAGAACACTCTACGGACAGCGCATCATTAATTGATTAGGACAATGTGAGATTTTGAACAGAGAAGACAGGAAGTATCCGCCAAGTGAGGGAAGCCCCAGATAGAAGCACACCCCCCCCCCGGGAGGCACTCACCATGATTGCATGCGTCAACTCTGTCGATAGACCCCTCTTACCAATCTGTCACCCTAGAACCCTTTTTTAAAGTCCTCACACCCAATTGCCCATAAAAGCCCCAGATTTTAGGGATTGACACTGAATGACCCCTGTTTTGCTCAAAACCTTATTCGTTTTGGGGCCACACTGATTTTGTGTAACAACAAGAGTAGGATAATTTATTTTACACCAGTATGATTATTCTAAGCCATCAGATGACCCCGTTTATTCTCTCCCACGCCGAATGCCCCCATTTTATTCTCCTCTACACAGAAATGACCCCCCTTTTTGCAAGAATTCTCTCACCGATAGATCTGATATCAAGGGTCGTAGGAGCGTTACGGTCATTTCATATACGAGTGCCCCCCCCCCCCCGGCACACACCGCAACTCAACCGGGACCAAGGCCTGAGATTCAGTATGCTTCACTGGTTCGATGGGGTCAACTGAGTCCAACTGTGAATGAGTACACTCTATCTTCTCCATCATAACATCACTGGAGCTCTCTTGACGAAGACAGAACCATGCGAAAATATTTTTGGGAATGGGTTTGAGGTAATTTCTTACTTCCAATTGTGTTGATGATGCGATATTAACATATTGCTATTTTGTCAATCGTAGTCAGCGCGGTACACCACTATTAATCTGGACGAAGATTAACTATAGTCTGATTTTTTATTCCTGTCAGTAAACCCATATTGTCGATGGTACGAATTCATTTGGAGGGGGAGGTGTTGAGATAAAAACTAAAAAAGTAGTATAACAGGAAAAATGCTCACTTTGTTCAACCAGAATATGATGCTTTAACCCATTTTACATGAGCATTTTGTTTCGAATATGCAAAGGGCTTAAACCAGAATACAATTGAATAGATTGTCGTAAAGTGTGAGACCCTCTATCCTTTGTTTGCGTCAATCAAAGAAACGGATAAAGTGTCAGAACATATAGGCGGGTGAAGAGGCGGATTAGGCCACATAAATAATGTAGTTGTATGAGTGACAAAACTCTAAGCGACTTTTAATGATTGTACCAAGCTGTCAAATATTCTTTCTGGAACAGGATGAATAAATTTAAACGTATCATGATTTCACAGATTCCTTAGTGACGTAAAAGAACGTTCAATTTGTGCGTAATGACAACTTATTATATATTTTCTCATGTTGAAGTTTCGCGTTTGTTCAGTTTGTTGTTGGAATTTAGTCAGTTGCATTTGGTTTGTATATTTCTTCGTGAGAAGGGAACCATTTTTATATGCTTAATTTTATCGGTATCGTGACATCGAATTCTATTATAGTGATTGGATAAACCATACAGCCTTCGCACGAATGGAATCGTCGACAGCCCCAAAAAATTTTAATGAACTGACAGGAATAAAAATCCTACTATAAAATGGGAATTTGATTCCACATTGCACCTGGCATGCTCTTGCTAAAGTTTTGAAAGTACACTGCGTTATGTTGCCTCGGATATTGTATGGCAGTTACGTTGCGGTTCAGCGCGTTCAACCGCCTTTTCACACGGCGGTCACTTGACAACCCCCCCAATCCGTGTATTCGTGCCGCATCGCCGAGCTGGGTCTTAACAAGGGGGGACAACGTGCATCTTTCATGTTTGTCCCAGTCAAAAATGTACCTACTCTAAAGGTGCAAAGTGATTTGAGTAGTAAACAAGATAGAAGTGGCTATCTATTGGTATGAGATTGAATTCCGTTTAACACCACATTCACACGAATGACCTCTTTAAACAGTGTGATTCGCACACCAAGTTTCTCAAAGAATTGTCATCAAATCTAAGTAATTCCATCACGTTGTTCAAGTAAAATTATAAACCGAGTAGCAACGGAAAAATAAGGCCTTATAGATTTCTAAGTTAAAACGGAACAATGCCTTGGCCTTAACTAAACGTTCAAGAAACCCATCTCCTGCATTGGCAAATGCCTTGGCCCTAAATAACGTACAAGAAATCCCACTCTCCTGCATGGCCAATGTTTCCTATACTCAGAGCATATTTTCCGCTCTTTGAGTTGTTTTATGTTTCCCGCATTTTCTTACGAAACGTTA
>JAMKCH010071639.1:0-51532 GCA_023653785.1 Ophioderma brevispina
TTGTGCTGACGTCATGGAAAAAATACTCTCATCTAAACTCGGAGAGGTGATAACACCTACAATCTTTTCAACTGCGAGGCAATATAAACAATGGGCCCTGCACTTCAGATGAAAAGGAATCTGGTAGTGCTTTTCTAAAGCACAACCGCATACTGCCACTACAAAACACAAGATATAAGACAGGTCCCATAGTCTAAGCATCAATGCATGGAGTTATCAGACCCGAACATAAAGGGTGCTGAAGGGCTCTGTAAACAGCAATATCATTTAAGATTATTCAAGGTTAGAAGCAATGAATCATACCCTATAAATATGATGCATATTTCGGCCTAACTCCGAGTAGATTTTTGAATCCACTCTTATTCATTTATTTTAGTACGTGTTTTAGTCCATTTAATGAAAGATTTTTTAAATAATCGGTGAATGTGACTGAATACAAGTACACCAGCCTGTATTCCAATCTTATTTGGTGATCCGCCGATTTGTAGATTTATTTTTCAAATCCATAGAGTCGCCTTTCACGTGCTCTTCTCTAAATATATATATATAATTTTTTTTCAAATACCCAACTTGAAAAAAAACAAACTTTTATTTATGTTTAAGGGGTCCACTCTGATCAATGTTGGTGCTTAATTTCCATTGTAGAAATCCAAATCCAATCTTTGCTCGCATTTGTTTTTTTGGGGCGCGCGTCATCTCGCTCTCGTGGCTTGTGAATAACGTAAGATTTAATCCTCCGTCCTTCCAAGCTATTTGCAGAATTGCGTTAATCAAGGCCCTGAGAGTTCATTATTTTTCCGTTAAATGGATGAAAGGAGAAAATTAAAAAACTACGTAGCAGTTCCTGACACAATTGGTGCCCCCCCCCCCCCGGTTTGGTAAAATCCCCACTTAAGAGCAGTTTTTATTAATGCGCATTAGACAACACCAGAAAAAATATCTTTTGGGGATAAATTCCAATACTATCAATCAATCACACACATCACCACACATGGCTAAGAAATGTTCACAATACTCATCATGTCTAGAGTTCTCTTCGAGATTCAATGTGCATACGTATTTGTTTTTGTTTGTAATCTCTGTGAGTAGTTTATAAAGGTTCGCTTAGCTTTTAGTTTGTGATCAAATCTCCGTTTGAACTGTTTCATCAGGATGCAGACAGGGGAAACATAGCTCTCGTCATTAAAGGGGCTATTCTCTCAGACAACCTCATCGTTCAGATCCGACATCTGAAGGCAATGCAAGCCATTCTCCTTCAAATTATATATACAACAGGAGATAGTTTTTGAAAAGTCTTGCTGCCAGACAGGTGGTTCCCAGTAAACTTAATGAAATTTTGCCATCAGAGGGCCCTAGAAAGATATTAAAACTTCTACGGGTTGTTAGTTTCAGCTTATATTTTGGATATCAGGGCACTTACAAATAAATTAAGTTATAACCGCAAATGGTGTTTTAAAGACACTCATGGGTTAATGAAATGTTAAATCATCTGAGCCAGAAGGACAACAGTCATTGGTCATGCAACCCACAAAGGGCCTTATTTAGGAACTTACATATTCTTTTGAGTTGTCAAAAATATTACAAATATGATTTATTAATTTAATGATTTATAAATTAAGTAGTATATATTTATGAAAGACGAAAGGTATGTGAAATCAGTATTTTCTTGTTTAAGCAAGACACGAGGGGGCACTTGACGGCTGTCTTTATTGAAAAAGAAAAAGCCAATGGTTCAAAACAAACGTAATTATGTTTTAATCACTTACATCTTCGTACATAGTTTAAATTATGCCCAAATACCCATCTTTCAAAATTGCCACCAAAACCCATTGCGACAAAACTGTCACTTAAAGGGACCCGAAAGTGACAGAGGGGGATATTTTTTTTTTTTGGAATGAATCTCTCAAAGTTAAACTCGATCGGTTGTAGACACCTACCGAGACCGGTTGGAGGTGTAGTGACAAACAGGTGCAAAAGAAAACCTCAAACCTTGTTTTGAAGCTTCGTTCCCCATAGAAAACCATGCTTTGACTTTCTGTCGTGAACAACAGAACACTAAATCATCTGTAGGGGCAAGTTCACTTGGTCGATGACGACAAGTGCCATGGGTGTGTGGAGCCAGTTTTCCCTACGATCAAGGAATAGACCGGGGTCTTGATGCTTTAATAACGGCACTTTAAAGAGACCACTGGCACATTTGAAAAGAAGTGCGCCCTCAAGATTTTTCAAAATCGATATTTTTTGCCGGTTGTAAAAGCGTTTAATATACAAAAGCACTCACCCGAAATAATTAAGACCAAATTCAGCTTCCTTATGGTAAACGGAACGATTTTTGTAATTTAAGCGTCGCCGGCGACGCGAAATTCAGCAGACGACGAAACTGCGTTTAAAAAACACACTAACACGCACGCCGTAGGCATGTTTCTCACGCTAAGTACAATGTTTTACCGGTCTAATAACCTTTGTGGTTTTAATAATATCAATGAGTACGATTCAAAAATATTCATGTACTATCCGTAGTTTGTTGATTAAAGGTTATGGAAACTTAAAAATTGGCCTACAAGTACCTGGATGTCTTTTATCCCATATCAATGTCCCTATCTGTTTTGGGGTATGGTTATTTTTTTATGTGTAAACTATTCTCTGTGTCTTTTTCCAATGGCCTAACTATCATTTGAGAGCAAACTTTACGAAGTTCATATTTTTTCATTCCAAGCCACACAAGCTACACATATAATTGCTAACTGAATCACCCAAGCATTTTAACTCAAAAATATTTTACTGCTTTTGTATTTAAAACTTGATAAGATTTAAATAAACAACCCTTGCTTGAATTAAAACAAATCTGTTGTAGCTGTTTTCTTTACTGGATTTGTGTGCTTTCGCAATGATTTTAATGGCCTCATCCAGGGAAGGAACTAGATTTTGGTAAAGTACAAAATGAATCTCAAATTTTCCAGAAAATGGTGAACTGAAAGTTGGACTAATACAAAACACTTCGAATGCGATGCATTACCCAAATAACCCATTAATTCTGGTCATTTAAAATTTGAATGATGATTTTTGCATTTCATTCTAAAGTCACTGCCCTCTAATTTTGTAGGCAAAAATAATGAATCATGCTGAAGAGAATTTTTTGACAGCAAAACAATCAATGTTTAATTAAAGCCATGTTATACACATAAACAATCCTTATAACGGTTGAAGAAATCTTTCGCACTTCATAGGAATCCACAGAAGAAAAGCATACAGTAATGCTTTGACACTACAGCATTGGTGCATCCTCAGAACTGCTTGCATGTCACATATTCCCTAGCTCAATGATGGCAACACAAAAATGTGGCCTAGCAAATTGTGGAAAGTAGAGCAAAACACAGAAAAATCAAATGCATACACCTAAATGCTGATATTCTTGGCTGCAGCAAACCACTTAAGCTCCGCACTTAATTATCTCAAGGAACAAGCACAGCCTTTATCTTATTGCATACATTGACCCTGCTAAAACTGATGGGATTTCACTGAATGAAGAGCTGCAACTGATTGCATGTGAAGTGTCACAATCCCATTATTGCCAAGTGCATTTGTTGACTGGGCACACATCTGTATATAATATGCCATCGCATAGAGAGCTTACTAGCGGAAATGTTGTCTACCCCATTTCACGTGGCACAAATAATATCCATTCTGTGACAAGAGCAACAGAATTAAACAATCAAACAGTCCTTTTTGACTACACTGCATAACTGGTTATTTGCAAAAATCGTCCCAGTACAGTGGGCAAATCAAAACAACCAAATGCATACTCTGCACATTCATGAAACACAGTTTAGATTTGTCACAGAACCAATCCTTAAAGGAATGGCCTGAAAAAAGTTCACAAAATAGCAAATATTATGTGACGAAATTCAATTATGCCCAACATTGATGACCTACATGAGAGTGCACAGCACATAGCATGGTAGTATGTTGCACAAGTGGTACACAAATCTGGGTGCAATTAATAATCACAGATGCTGAAAATATCCCTGTTGGTTCCCATGTACATTTCCAGCCACTGTCTTTGTCCAGCAAAACAATTTCTCAGCAACTTTTGTACAAAATATCACACGCAATTAGAAGTCATCCTATGTCTGGGCTCACTTAGACCATTTGATTGGAGCCTATATGTAGCTTCACATGCTGCACTGAAGTTAACTAGACTGAAGTTAACTCAATAGTGTGCACCGGCACAAAACAACAGCTGGGTATCATACAATGTCCTTGAATTCTGTTCTCAGCTGGGAATCATATCGGCAGGTTTTAAATTGTTCTAAGTAGTGCAGTAAATTTCACTCAATCTAGAGCCATCCGCAGAATACTTAGCATCGAGTCATTACCTTTTCATGGTTCTTGCAACTCGTACCAAAATACTGTTCTCTACAACAGTACACTTCATTAATGAGAAGTTATTGCAAATCAAGTAGTCCATGCTGCCACTTGATATACCAGTTGAGTGCACCGCCGACAAATAAAGGCAAACTTCCAAATGTCATTTTCCAACATGTTAGCATCACTTTCTGTTGAGTTAGTTCTCACATAAATGTTGGAGCCTTCAAGTTTTTCGGGTCAAATACTTACTTTGTCAAATCAGGCAGATTTTCAAGTTCAAGTCACAAGAGGCACTTTTTAAAGCAAACAAGGCATTTTCCTTTAACCAGGACACTTTTACAGTGCAAGGACCATTACAATAAGGCCCTTTTTTGGCTTTACGAGTCTCCCAGCTCTAGTATGAACAAGATCATGGTTTCTGTGGAAAGAGTTCTTTTTCCCCCTTGCTGCTTGGCTGGTACTGGTCCTGAATTCATTTTCACTGTCATCATCACACTGGTTTGCTGACTGGTGCTCTGTCACATTCAAGCAAAGAGACAGTCCAGGAAGGTTTCCGGCTTTAGTTTCACTTTCATCACCACACGAACCCTGTCCTTGTGAATCTGGCATTGTCTGCTCTACTTACACCATGGTTTGGGCCATGGACCGCTTGCTGTGAATGTCCCATCACAAAACTACATTCCTCCTTGACATGTGGCATGATTCTACCCCATTTTTGCCGCTCCCTTAATTTGTCGTCTAAGATATTGGTCTTGGTGGATAATTGCTGGTGGAGTGCATGCTTGCCCTCATTAAGCATAAGGTTGTTTGGGTTCGAGTCTTCAATATAACATAGGGTCTTCTGAACCCTTGTCACGGTCCCCGCCCATTTACGATGGCTGCAACTCGCACCTTAATGTGTTCACTCCTCATCTGTCAAAGCAGTCTGTCTCTGATGACTGAATTTCTCACTTCCGTCCCTGGTTGTCCTACCGGGCTCTCCCATGGCACCACCAAATTGCTTCCCAGCTTGTGGGTTGAATATCCAGGTTATTCCTTTCTGCAGGCATGCCTCATGGAGCGTGACTGATTCCATCGTTTAATCTCAGCAGTAATTCCCTTCAGCCCCCACTAAGTTGGTTCTATTGTCCGACCCCGTTCGCTACCTGACCCCTCCTAGACACAACGCCGATTGCGTTGATGCATGAATCGGTTGTTAGCGAATCTGCTACTTCCAGATGAACTGCTCTAGTTATGAGGCAGTAAAGACGACTCCATATCGTTTGACTCGGGACCTTCCACCAAAGACTTCGAATGGGCCAAAGTAGTCGACAGGCCCCTTTCTGAAAGGAGGGCATCCTGCAAAACACATCAGTGGCAATCCGCCATCTTTAACTTTCAGCTCTTCTATACTGTTTTACTGCACACAACACACTTGTTCATTATGGATCGGCACATTGCGTTAGCACTTGCTTGCCCAGACTCTGACAGAAATTGGCGCCAACATTAAGTTGCGTCCACAGTCCCTTGTCTTGATGGATTTCTTGCATATAATGGAAGTAACATGGCATTCTCTGGCAGTATGTTGCTTACTGGCGAGTTGGACTCATTCTAGGGTTACCCTCCAGGAACTGCACTTTCTTTTGCAAATGATTTATGATCTGGAATTTACTATATACTACCTTTTAGCATGTTGAAGGTATCTGTGAAAGAACATTTGAGCCTTCTCCTTGGATTGGCTCGCTTCAACGGTCTTATCTTTTCCCAATCTGGTTGTTATGTGTTACTCGTATGTGTCTTGGTTGTCTTCTGGTGATCTTGACACGGACAGGAGTTTTTTGCTTCAGACACCCTCAAGATCCAGCAACGCTCTTCTAAGGAATGCCGTACCAACTTGATTAATGGTCCCAATATTCTGTCGATGGCATCCTGACATTCATCCACCTGAAGAGTATGACTACTACCTACTTCAGTCAGGATCATCTTCTCGGGTGCTTTGACGGTTTAGCCCTAGACCACAGAGATGTTTGGTTTCCCATAGATACGGTGGTCCTTGGAGCCATACTGATTCTGGAGCAATTTATCTACTGTCGGGCCCCTAGAGCACTAATCGGCATGATTCATTGAGGTGTTGACGTACCGCCCACTGGCTGGCTTTGAGCCATCTCTAATAATAGCAAGTCGATTAGCCACAAATGTCTTGAATCTCTTCGTTTCACTTTGGATGTACTACAGGGTTGAAGTGCTATATTCCAGTAGTAAGTACTGTCTATGGAATTATTCACTCTTTGTGCAACTGATTAATTGACCTTTGCCGCTACCGTTCGCTGCTGTGGTTAATTCCAACCTGGGGGGATCACACCGTGGACACTTGTTTTACACAATCAGTGGCGCCACAATCGACGATTACTCGAGACTACCAATGCAATATGTGTCACCATGCTGATTTGTGAACCATACAACATTCTGATACCACGCCACACATATCCCAGTTCGGAGACAGATCAAAAATAAAATAAGAGAGAGCTTGCGCGGCTGAAGTGATCAATTGCACGTCGATCAGGGTGCCAAAATTACTGGGAACAACATACCAGGTAGGTGAACTAATTAAGATTATAATGCAAAAAACAAGGCATTTGCTAGTAACAAAAGCCAACATAAATACCCATATATAACAACACTGGGTGTACTTCCTAGGCAGCTTCTTCAGAAAACCATGAACAGCTGTCACCCTTGGGCACGTCTTGGAGGATACCTCTTGAGGCAGGGTCTATATCCACAGGTTCCGGAACAAACCCAGCGAATGTCGGTAGATGCAGGAGCTGACTATCGGAGAAAGGCCACGCCGCTGCATGGATTTGTCTGTATGGCCCATGAAAATCTGAATGAATCATTTCTGGACACCCGAGAACTTCAAGGCTCGTTCCTGGCGGGGAGGAACCATGAGACCTGATGTGGGATTGTCCACATGGGCCACTTGAAGGGGCCACTGGGGCCGGGGGGGGCCGAGTAAAAGAGGGGAAAGCAAAAAAACTCAAAGGAAAGAAAAAGATGAGAGTGTGAAAAAGCAAAGATATGTTGGTAAACAGAGATAAGATAGACCTAATCATAATCTAAATCAATTCAACTATTTTTTCCCGGAGATCCGTTGTAAAAGGAATTAAGGTGTTGTGCCGAGCACCAATACTCAACTTGGAACCAACGCATCGAAACTTTTGATATGGAGCGAAAACGAACCGAAGGAGAATTAAAATACGATTTTGGAGGGCTAGTTATCGAATCTAAGAACAAGTTCCAAGCGTGGGGGGGCCGGGGGGCAGCCCGTATAAGTGCCAGAAATTGCTTTGCAGGATGAGTTGGCGCTGTACCTGGGGGGTCTCTAATCTGAACCAACATAGATGAAGCACATAAAAAGTTAAAATCTTTAATTCCCTATTCAAATACTTTTAATGCGTGGGCACACATGACAATCAGCATGCGTTATTGGTCTGACACGAGAAGACATACAAGCAACTTGACCGAGAAGAGGGTAATCAATATACATGGGCGAACAACGCCAGTAAAAACTCATGTCCGATTTGGGGAGGGTGGCCAAAGACCTGATGCATTATAATCAGTATGTTGTTGCGGAATGTCACCTACATCGATGGTCTATAGACGGGAAAGGGTGTGGGGGGGGGGGGGGGGGGTGAAAAAACAAGAAGTAAAGCGACGAATTTATTGGAAAAAGCGTGGTTCTCTGAAATTCTGGAAATCCCACAATTGTAAAGCATCCCAATCATTATTGAATTGTGTGCTACAAAAAGTCCTGTGTACTGGTACTCTATCTCTTTTAAAGAGCGTAAGACACGGAAGAGGGAATGTGAGACCTTACGCTTGTACGGTGTGGCGCTTGAGAATTGAATTCATCATCTACTAACGTGGCCTAGTGTCATCGATTTGACCTGCAGACGTGTGCAGGGAAGGTGCACAATCGCAAGTTGTTTGCCGTTGTGTAGTGGGTAAAAGCTGCAATGTACAATGACTGTCCAACAATTGTTATATACGTAGTGGTGAAACAGGAGTACTTGGGGGGTGGACCGAGCCGACTACTATGAAAGGGTGAGGCCTTTGTTTGGCCCCGGGAAAGCGTTGTCATGGTACTGGACGCTGATAATTAGCATCTAAACAATGGTTAATGCGATAAAAGTTCACTTTATTCCATTTTAGGCTACGGAATTCATACCAGTGACCCAAATGGCACCATCCTGTTGCAGCCCCTAGGACAAAGAAACGGTGGCCACTGTAACCATGATTGAAGGGTAGACTGAACTCCAGCTTATAATATTTGTTTGAAAACCACTTGACTTGAACTCTATTGAAGGCACGATCTTCGTGCCAGAAAGAAGTCTAAACAGAGAAGGTTTGCCACCTATAATTAGGACCTGTCGAGAGTTTGGTATATGAAAATCGGCACCTGCTTTTAGAAAAATGCCAACGAAGCACGAAAAAAATCTCTTAAGCCATTTCAGGACTCATTTACTAGAACTATGGACATTTTGATACAAACTTTTGCATTTCTAACCTCCAAACGGTCGGAGCGATTTTATCAAAATTGAGAATAAAATCATGGTGGCCTTGTGCATATTAATAAGCTCAACTAAAAACAAAGTTAACCCCTCTATCAGAACCCAATGTCCGCATTCACTAAACTGCACAAGTGTATTCCATGCAATCTGATGTTCCTAGATTGTCATATTGACTCATTTGCATATTTGTTCTAATTGGCTATAACTACAAGGTCAACTTCTGCAGACCCCAATGGCCGAATTGGATGAGATTCGGTATTGGTGGTAAATGGATCCAAGTATTCCCATGCAATCTCGCGTTGCTAAATATGCATTAATGCTTTTGGCTTAGGTCTATTCTGATTGGCCAATAACTAATAAAGGTGGAACCTCTACCAGAACCCAACTTCCGAATTCATAAAATTGTAAGAGCTAATTTCATATTTTATTCTGTAGCTAATAACACGAAGATCAACTTCTGCCAGAACCTAATGTCTGAATTTGATGAGACTTGGAATGTGGTGTAGTGTACCCAGGTTTACCCATGAAGAGAGTTCCAACCCACATCAAAATCTAAATGATAGCTAACTGGGGTGTGCAATGGGAGAGGCGAATATGCATATTTGTTCCCACATAAATTGCTGCTAAAGACCAATGGCTAGACTCTGATTAAACTTGGTATTCAGGTAGGGGTCGAAGCGGTCCCTGGTAATGAATATACATGGAATATGAGTGCGCGAAAAGCGGAGAACCGCGAATTTCTTAATTGTTTTGGGTTATAAAAAAAATAAAAAAAATATATTTGGATTTTTTGTTTGTTGTCTTTTATGGGGGTGGGGGTGTATTACATAATGGAACTATGGTGTTCATAATAATATGCTCATGGGCCAGTCAAGTACATTTTCCAAGGCCGATTGAATACCAGACCGCCTCTGGCCTCTTTCCATAGGAAGTGCATCTTAGAAATCCAATGCTTCAGACCACTGGCTATGTCCTTTCTGGGATGGACCTATTACCTTACGGCTATTAGAAACCCATTTAGTAAGGTGAAAACCTCCATTGCTAAATGGCGTCTGGAGACCAGATAATAACTGGACTGCTTCAATCTTCACATGCCATAGATCGAAGGCAGTCATCAAATAGAAATTGTTGCACAAGGTACTAGCTCTTCCAAGTCAAACCCTCATGGCAAGCAAAGCAGTTTTTCGCAAAGCAAAAATGGCACATAGAGGGTGAGGATCTCGCACCAAACAGGTGTGACTTTCATCCGGTATTCTTGTATTGGTTTACTTGTGTCACCGTTTGGCCACCATAAAATCGTAGTAAGTCTCTGTCTCGTGGTGGTACTCTGACTTGCTGAAACATGGACTTGATGTCTGCCATCAATGCCACAGGCTCAGGGCGAAATTCTTCAAAATAAAACCAAACAACGTATTGTCAAGTCGGGTCCTTGCAGCAACCTGTCATTCAGGGAAACACCACCATGGTACGTTGCCGCACAGTCAAAAACCAAGCGTTCTTCGCTTTTGGGCTATAGGACACTTGGTGTGGGACGTACCACACTTTGTCATGACTGCATGCTATCTTCAGGTTCAGGAATTCTCTGCATAGTTTAGCCAGCAGATCTTTAATAGTACTCCTATACTCCTCACCACTCTTGAGAAACTTCCTCTGTAAATGAGCCAATCTTTGTTCTGCTAAATGCGGATCTGGAAAGGAACAGTTTTCGTCCTTTTTGGCAGACCAATCTCATAATGGCCATCTTTGTGGCTATCTTTCACCACATTAATAAATAGTTCATCTTCACGTGATGACTGGACTTCATTCTTCTATCAAACCTTCTCTGAAAAGTCAGCATTATACATTTCCTGCAGTTGTTTACTTATTCCTCTGTCTGTGTCCATGATTCTGTTAAAAGAAACATTACCATCCGTATCCTTCATGAGGCCATGAACCGTCCAGCCAAGTAGGGTCTTGCATGCAAAAGGTCCTCCATCTGTGCTGTGGATCACTCTCCAGGGTTCCAGAGCCTTTGGCACATTACTGCCAATCAGGAGGTCTACTTCACCTTCTATCTCAGGTAAGTCTATCCCATGGAGGTAGGGCCAAGGTTTGAGATCTTCAGTAACTGGGAAATTTGAAGTATCAACAGTTATGGTTTTACGTATATACACCTCTGGAAGGTCTATGCTGCTTGATTCACTGATGTCCAATACCTGCAATCCATTCACCTCTTGTGTCTCTACAATGTCATCTCCTGTTATAGTACTAATGTGCAGTTTGTGTTTTGTGCCTCTGACATCTAACTTGTGTATCAGTTTTTCAGTGAAAAACACTGCATTGCTTCCATCGTCGAGCATAGCATTAACTTTTAGTGCCTTTCCACTTTCTTTGGAGCACACTATCACTGGTACCACGGTTTGAGTTGGGTTAGTACATCCGGTCCCGGTGAGACGACATGAGGTAGCTTTTTCTGCAGTGATTTTGTTGCCTTCTGCTTTTGGAGCTTCTTTCTTTGTTGCATTGCCATTCTTTTGACCATTAGTTGCTTCATGACCAGATTGACCAAAGTAGGCGAGTAGTGGAACTCTAAAAAGTGGCTTACTTTAGGAGTTTAATAGTCCACCCTACATACACCTACATCATACATCAATGGAAAGCTTATTATGTCTGCTTTCAGATTAGGCATGATGTGAAAATTGCCAATGTGGGCCGAAGGTGGTTTGTGGGTCATTTTAGCCAAAAGCATACATTCTTGGGCAAAAAAAATGATTTTTGAGATATTAGTATTTTGACATCTCTATGCCCCATCTATGTAAATAGGTTTCGAACATATATTGCGTCCCAGAAGCTCACAATAAGCTTCTAAAGTTTGTAAAATATACAATATAGGCGATATTGAGTGCAAATATGCGTTTTTCTCAAATTCATGTTTCAAAAACCTGAAAAATAGTTAAACTTTTAGCTAAGCATTCAAAATATGCATGTTTTATTCTCCAAATTGAGCTGAAAAAATATTAAGATATCATTGGCTTTCAGATTAGGTGTGACGTAGAACTTCTTATGTGGGCTGAACGTGGTTTTTGGGTCATTTTAGCCAAAAACATACATTTTTGGGCAAAAAATGATTTTTGAGATATTGGTATTTTTGACATTTACATTCCCCATCTATGTAAATAGGTTTCGAACATATATTGCGTCCCAGAAGCCCACAATAAGCTTTTAAAGTTTGTAAAATATATATTAAGTAAAATCGATATTGGGTGAAAATGTACGTTTTTCTCAAATTCATGTTTCTAAAACCTGAAAAATAGTTAAACTTTTAGTTAGCATTCAAAACGTTTGTGTTTTATGCTCTAAATTCAGCTGAAAATCCTTGAGCTACCATTGGCATACAGATTAGGTATGATGTGGAACTGCCAATATGAGCCAAAGGTGATTTTGGGTAATTTTAGTCAAAAACATACATTTTTGAGTAAAAAAAAATGATTTTTAGATGATATTTTTGACATCTATATAACATGCCCCATCTATGTAAGTAGGTTTCAGAACTATTTTTGTGTCCCAGAAGCTCACAACTAATTTCTAAAGGAAAATCATTGGCGAGTTTTTCCAATTTTATTGCAGTTTGAATGAATTTTTTGATTTAGCAGAATCTTGTTTCTTGACAGTACTGTACTTTTGTGCATGAGATTTCATATGACTTATTTGTCCATATTCCATGCCAGTTTGGCTTGCAAAATTTCTATGTAAGTCTTCTATTAAAGCCTTTACAAAGTGCAATCATTAATTCAAAGTATCTAACGCATGTTGGAGACCTGGATGAGTAACTTTGTTAACCTAACACCCGGGCCCATAAACAGGATTTGTTTAGGGGGCGATTTCTTTTTTCAAAAGGGGACTTGCCCTAAATGTGCCTCCTGGGGGGGGGGCAAATTTTGCAAAAGTGAACTTTTTTACCATAATTTGAACCCTTTTGGGAAGAAAAAAAAAACAGATATTATTTTGGGCAAAAAACCCTAATATTCTCGCTTCGCTCGCAAAATCTTTATTTTTTTCCTTTTTGAGCTCTTTTAGGGTTTTGCCTTTTTAATATTGTCTTTTTCATATTTTCATATTTTAGAATTTGTTTTGTCGTATTGTCTTTTCAAAGATTAATTTTGTTTGGATAATTACATCATCATCATGTTTGAGCATGCTTGCAAATCACCTTTTACTAAGTCAGAAGCTGCTCATTCACTAATGATACTGATAAAAGGAGCATCATTTTCATACAAAGATTCCTCCAGAGCAAAGGTTATGTAATCTTGCTCTTTAAATGAGGTCGAAGATGAATTTCATTTAATGCTGAAATGCACCATTATGAAGATCTTCATTCTAAATTAAGAATAATATTGGAGTTTTTTGAAATTTATGGCATTGGTGTTATGTCCGATAATGGGCATTTTCTTTTTCTGAAATCTAGTTTAAAAACCTGCCATATGATATATAATCATAGACTCCCTGATATAATGCTATAGGAAACGGCCAGCTCCTGTTCTCTCAAAATTTACAGGTTTCACACCACTAAATCCTGGTCCCATTCGTTCCTGTACAAAATGGGCGAGATGAAAACGTCATTCTCGTCATTCTCCTCAATGTTAGCTTCTCAAAGCTAACATTCTGCTTGAAGATCATCATATCTCCTACCCAATCAATCATGAAATTAGGGTAGTTATCCCCAAAATTTTCGAGCTACTGGACCACGAAGACTAGCATGCACCGTGGATCCTGGAGGTCACAGCAATTTTTCAGTCAGGTGTTCCCTGTAAGAATACGGTTAAAATTGGTTTGTCGGATCAAAATAACATATCAATGACAACCTTTTTTGGATATTCCTACAGATTTTATACTTAATATTGATAGCAACCATGATTTGCAACCCAGATCTCGCCTTTTCTCTCAGTTTTTAGGGTATACTTAGGCGAGGGTCACCAAAAAAAAAACACCTCATCTGCAGTGGGGGCTGGACTTACCTGTTTCTCGCGTTATTTACTGGTGTGAATCCTACAGCATCTTCATCCATCATTCCTCAAAATGATTTTATAAGAACACACCAAATGCTGAAGTCCACCAAAATTGCAAAAAGTATAATTAATTGCAAAAAATATAATTGACATATTTGGGACCAATTACTATGCATGGAAGCTATTGTATCAATTAATATTGGCAAAAAGCATGACTATTTTTTCATGGTTGATCTATTTGGGACCATGGTCTTAATTTTCCGCGCCCCTTCCCTTTTCTTTCTCTGGTGCGACCCCCTGTCTGTCCTCTTTGCCTTCTCCATTCTTTCCATGCGTCCTCAGAAATTTCTCACAATTTTCCTTTTATTGTTTCCCCTCTTATAAGCTTAGTGAATGCCTTCTTACCATGTTTCTCGTACCCCTGCCTGAATAAAACAAATTAAATTTTGAGATACAACTGAGAAATGAAAGCTAATTAATTGAATGCAACTTGTTAAAATTAATAAGCATTTCAATTGTGATTGATATATTAACCATTTCATATAGTGCTGCTACATCTATATTGTAGCACTTTACAAGAATATGGAAAAATGAAATGAACATGCAGGACAGGGCCATAGCAAGGATGCAAAGTGTGCGACAGCCAACCAAATCACAGACAGCCAATACATAGAAATGCATCACAATTGGGCTAATTTTAAACACATTTCATTTATTTTGACTTACTAAGAAAATTTGCATTTTTAGACAAAAAATGCCTCAGAGATAGAAAGAGAGAAAATTTCATTAAAAAAATAAAAGCGATCCCAAATCGATATTTTTTAACTAATAATTTGACAGTCAAATATGGTTTGCAACTGTTTTGACTATACCATTTGGCCCGATATGAATCAACTAACTTACACAATTTGTATACATACCAAAATAATATAATTTTAGTTATCATGTAATATACATAATCAGGAATGTAATATTTTCTCGCACTAACTTCTTTAGTGAAGAAGTGTGTAACATCATATAAATACCAACATCTTTAAAAAAAAGGATTTCACATACATCTGAAGTCCCGGAAAGGGGGAGGTTGTCACTGTCCATTGACAAGGGGATACCATGCAAGACCAAAGAAACACGTAAAAAGGGTATTTTTCAAGATTGTGCACGATACGTACGTAACGTGAAAGGGTAGCAAAAACACTGAAATGTGGTAAAAGGGTATACGGTACCTTTCACACTTGAACCGGGACTTGAACTTACATGATTAGGGTCCGATTTGTGAACCTTGATTTTGTATCGTATTCGGTCATTATTTTTGTGCAAGTACTAAGTTATACAGTACAGCCTACGCAGAAACGCATTTGATAGAAAGCAATGTACCAAGAACCATTATTTTATGGATTTGTCAGATATTGCCAATACTTGATAAGGGTAGGATTTTACACTTGCCATACTTTTTGAAACCCCGTGGTCACGCATGATAACCACTTGTCAATGGTTAATGACCAGTGACCCCCCCCCCTCCGGGTCTGAAGCATAAAATATGGACATTTTGAAAAGGTAACTTAAGTTTTACTTTCACGTAGCTTTCATAAACATGATTTTGAGAAAAACACACATTTCCAGTCAATATCACCTATAATTACTTTGTATTTTGTAAAAACCTTATTTTGAAGTTATAAGGCATGATATAGTTTTAAAATTTACTAACATAGATAAAGCATGTTATATAGATGTCAAAAACACCATCATCTCAAAAATACTTTTCATATTATTCACCAAAATTGATGTTTTTGACTAAAATGGCCCAAAATACCCTCAGTCCAACTTGACATGTGTAAATCATACCTAAACTGAATGGTATTGCAATTATTTCTAGCTAAATTTAGAACATAAAACATGAATGTTTTGAATGCTTAGCTAAAGTTTAGCACTTATTCAGGTTTTGGAATCATAAATTTGAGACAAACGCACATTTTCAGTCAATATTTCCTATACTTTTGTATTACTTACTCTATATTTTGGCAAATTCTAGAAGCTTATTGTGAGCTTCTGGGACACAATATAGTTCTGAAACCTACTTATATAGACGGGCATGTTATATAGATGTCAAAAATACCAATATCTCAAAAAAATCATTTTTACCCAAAAATGTATGTTTTGACTACAATGACCCAAAATCACCTTTGGCCCATATCGGCAGTTCCAGATCATACTTAATCTGAATGCCAATGGTAGCACAAGTATTTTCAGCTCAATTTAGAACATAAAACACAGACGTTTAGAATGCTTTGAAAAACGTATATTTTCAGCCAATATCGCCTATACTTACTGTATATTTTGTAAACTTTAGAAGCTTATTGTGAGCTTTTAGGACACAATATAGTTCTAAAACCTTCTTACATAGATGGGGCATGCTATACATGTATAGATGTCAAAAAATATCAATATCTTAAAAATCATTTTTACCCAAAATGTAGGTTTTTGACTAAAATGACCCAAAATCACCGTTGGCTCATATTGGCAGTACCACATCATACCTAATCTGAATGTCAATGGTAGGTCAAGTATTTGCAGCTCAATTTAGAGCATAAAACACAGACTTTTTGATGCTAAGCTAAAAGTTTAACTATTTTTCAGGTGTTAGAAACATGAATTTGAGAAAAACGTATATTTTCACCCAATATCGCCTATACTTACTGTATATTTTGTAAACTTTGGAAGCTTATTGTGCGCTTTTGAGACAAAATATAGTTCTGAAACCTACTTACATAGATGAGGCATGTTATATAGATGTCAAAAATACCAATATTTCAAAAATCATGCCTAATCTGAAAGTAGACATAATAAGTTTTCCATTAATGTATAATATAGGTGTATGTAGGGTGGGACTATTAAATCGACTAAATTGTTGATGCTGCTACTCGCCTAAAGGACTTACGCTCTATGTGCAAACCTGTTGGATGCTTACCACTGCACGTATTGCACTTCAACTTGCTCTTGCAATCCTTGCACATGTGTGATGCTTTGCGTAAGCAGCTATAACACATTCCCTTGGATTTCAGAAATTCAATTCTGTCTTTATGAGGTTTCTGACTTAATCTTCGGCATACTTCCAACGTATGTGTTGGGCTCTCACAAAAGCTGCACAATTTTCCACTCTTAGTTTTATCACTTTCACTCCCTTGTGTAGCAGTGGTTGCAAAACTTGAGTGTGCTCTTGACCTCTGTGATCTCTGTTGTTGTTGTTGTTGTTGTCTATCTTTGGGTTTACTTGGGTCCTCAATGTTACCGTACACTGGGTTGCAGACGATTCTGGTCAGTCTCTCAATGAATGTCACAAAATCCTGGAATCCAGGACATTTATCTTTTTTTTTTTTTTTTTTTTTAAGAATGGTTCTTTAACTAACTGCCTGTACATTTTTGTACAAAGTTTTTGTAAAGTCAACAGATACGAGTGGTTTTTAGATCACTAGTGCAAATCTAATTAATATTCAAAATCCACGTTGACTGTGAATACGGGGAACGTAAAATAAAGGCCTTTCTAGACCTCTGCGGCCTGCCTGATCTGAAAGTAGACATAATAAGCTTTCCATTAATGTATAATGTAGGTGTATGTAGGGTGGGACTATTAAATCGACTAAATTGTTGATGCTGCTACTCGCCTAAAGGACTTTGCCGGTCTATGTGCAAAACTGTTGGATGCTTACCACTGCACGTGTTGCACTTCAACTTGCTCTTGCAATCCTTGCACATGTGTGATGCTTTGCGTAAGCAGCCATAACACAATCCCTTGGATTTCAGAAATTCAATTCTGTCTTTATGAGGTTTCTGACTTAATCTTCGGCATACTTCCAACGTATGTGTTGGGCTCTCACAAAAGCTGCACAATTTTCCACTCTTAGTTTTATCTCCCTTGTGTAGCAGTGGTTGCAAAACTTGAGTGTGCTCTTGACCTCTGTGATCTCTGTTGTTGTTGTTGTCTATCTTTGGGTTTACTTGGGTCCTCAATGTTACCGTACACTGGGTTGCAGACGATTCTGGTCAGTCTCTCAATGAATGTCACAAAATCCTGGAATCCAGGACATTTATCTTCATTTTGCATGAGCTTATCCACTTGGATTCTCCACTGATTCCGTATAGTGTACGGGATCTTATTCAGGAGTAACTTGATGGTTGCTGAATGGTCTATTTCATCAATGTGGTTCATGTCCATAATTGTGTTCTGATATTCAATAAGAAATGTGGAAAATTTAGTCCATCCTTGTTCGTCATAGCGTTTCACAGTTGGCCAGGTTTCTGCCTGTCCGGCTGCCTGTTTCCTAAATGCTGTTGCGATGACAAATCTGTTTCCAAATTTCGTATGCAGTAGAGCCTTTGCTTCTTCATACCCCTTTTCTCTATTCAGGAAGCTTTTAACCAATCTGTCAGGTTCCCCCATTGTTAGTTCTTCCAAGTAGTAGAGCATTTCTTTATCATCCTTTGTCTTTTGTTCTATGCCATCTTTAAAAGCATTTATGAAACTGGTAAATTGGAGTGGATCTCCATTGTATGGCTTGATGTCCCTTTTTAGTAGAAAAGCTCTTCCATGTTGTTCTATCAGCAATGTTGCTAAATCAGTTACTTGCTTCTGTGCCTGCGGTTGTTGTGGCATGGTATCTTTATCACCTTGATACTGGTGCTGCGATGGAACTCCTGGTGGTTTGATACACTGCGCCTTGTCACAGCTTGGTATTGGTAGTGGTATCCATGATTTTACCTCGCTTCCATATTCCTGTACCATGATGCGCCTTGTTTACTCCATGGTGGTCAAGCGTTCCCACATTTCCTTTCCTCCACTGTCATAACTGTCTGCCACTATCTGGGACTGTTGTACATGTTGACGTAAGCGTCTGCACGTGTAGCAATGGCAATCCTGGTTATGCTGACATTGCACCTGCTGCTGCTCCTGCCTTATTTTTCCCACAAGGTCAGTCTGGGGACCCATTAAAGGGGGGTGGCCCGATTTAAGGATATGAAGTTTTCTTCTTAATAGATTGGCCTTCACACCAAAACCCCATCTGTAAAGTTTCGCGCCGATATTTCCATCCGCTTTGCTGTGAGAGCCAAAAACGCGATTTTGTAAGCCCCCATAGAGTACTGTGTAAAATTAATATTGGTCGACCAAAATGGGCACATTTTCGCTCATAACTTCCAAACCAAATATCCTTTTGCCCTAAGATTTCACAGGGTAAATGAGAAAAATAGTAGCTTTCTTCTGATACCAAAATGTTGACCACTTCCGGTAAAATCTGGGCTTCTGGGGACGAGGCTATTAACGATCGGGCCATGGACCTTTAAGTAAAGATAGTCACCAGAAGATTCTTTCTTTGGTTGTATCGGTTGCTGTTTCAGTTGTTGTTGGGCTGTGTCCACGTAACCACCATGCTGTGATACACTAGATACTTCGTGTTTTGGGCTATGGTTTGAGTCAGCGGGATATGGGGCTGGACTGTGCTGCATAACACGGTGTTCATTTGTAAACAATAGACCAGTTAACATCTTATTCACTTCTTTTGTTGCATGCGAATCCATTCCTGCGAATCGTTATGGCCCATAGTATTAAAACTCTAACAGATACAAAATTGCCCAGAGTGTAACAGTCAGGCAGACCTATCTCAAGATACCAGGCCCTAACATGTTTACAAACATTGCTGTTAACTGGTCTATTGAACCGGCTTAGCTCCATGTGCGGATTGTTCTCCGTCTATACGTCCCTAACTACATTTTTATTGCACTTCGGACGCCTGCCTTGTTTTCAGGGGAATTGCCTCTAGATCTAACAAGAAAAATAACGTTACCTCCAGTTTTTGCGGTGATCGTCAGGTTGGTAGTCATTTTTCCGAAAAGGACGTTATAGATTTTTATTATTATTATTAAAATTATCAATTAATGCTCATGATTTGACCATCGTAATTTGCCCTAGATGATATTTGTTGTTTTACAATTGGACTTTGACAGAAGATATTTACTCACCGTTCAAACGAGGTCAAACGCCCGGCTAGATAGATGCATGCAAGTTCTGGACACTTAAACGTGCAACCTTTGATAGCAACCAAATTGTAAGTTTTACTCGATTTTAATATCAATATTCATTTATGTGCATACAAACATTCTATAAGCAGTCAGATTTAGTTCAAGATTCAACAGTGTGACTTCACTTGAGATACCCACCAGGCGATAAAATGTTGACGATTAATAAGGACTTTAAAAGTACATACTACATAGATCCACGATACCGAAGCTCTCCAGAGTCACCCCAACACAGCCATTTGCTTTGTAGCTCATAGTTCGCTATAGATTCAACGTATCACTTTTAGGAAAATTCAGAGTCGACACTCAAATGGCTGTATATCTAAATTGTCCACAAAGGGTCGTTGACCAAATCAAACAAATGTGGTGGTGCTCCACAGCACCTAGGGGTCTCTCACTTTTGGTTTAGGGTTGGGAGGTGTGGCCGGATGTTTTTGATTACCCCGAACGAAAATAAACCAAAAGATGAAAAAGAGTTGCTACTCTCCTTATACCTGAAGTTTTTGAACCACCATCTCTATACCGTCTATGATACTGTACGAATGACATTGCGAGGTTTTGATAACTAGCTCCATTATCAGGAGAGGAATTTTTGAAGAATAAAAGGAACAAAAATAAATTAATCTGGAGGCCGGAGGTTTTGTTGAGACAAGGATTTTGCACTGATCGGTTGTCGACCCAACCTACAAGACCGTTAAAGAAGTTTATGGACAAACTGTACATAAAAAACGAAACATTGTTTTGTTTGAACGTGTTGTTATCGTAATCGGTCCCTTATATAGAGCAGGAGCAGAATATCATAGGGCCTATTAAGAAATTCGTGACCCAACTACAGAAAAGGGTAAACCACTTGGTAGTAAGTATGGACCTCTACACCTAAGCTAGGTAGTTAGTACTCTCAATGGTGGTGCCCTTTAAGTTTAAATTTAAGTTTACCAGGGTCAATTATTAATAATGCCCTAATCATGTTGAAATGTATGCATATTGTCCATCTAATCATAAGGATCCGAAAATATGTAAATTTGTACCCATCTATGATCATGGGTTGGAGATATAAGGTAAATAAAAATGACTAAATGGTAAAAAAGACAATCTCAAATTGTACAGGGGTCAACCTTAAATGTTAATTGATTATCTTCTTGCAAATATTGCCGGGGAAGAAGGACTCCAAAAAAGTATAGTTTTGATTAAGTTAAATGTTTACTTATGGAGATAAGGGTCAAAGAAGGTCAAACGCCATTGGATTTGTTGCCTATGACCTATTTGTTGAATAACATGAGAAATATAGACGCAGATGGTTTCATACTATTCCTATTTGACACATTCAAGCTAGATAAACAACTTCTTTCATGTTTTACCAAATTGGAGCAACTTCTGATTTTGACCCATACATACAATTGAACCTTTTTACCATTTTAGCATTTTTGGTCCTTTAACTCCCAACCAAGTTCGAGATGGGTACAACCTATCCATTTGTGGAATCCTTATTTCAATGATTGGAGCCTTTTACAAGTTTGACCCCTGTGTACCTTAAATTGCCCTATTGAAAAGTGACACCACAATTTGAGAGTACTAACTACCGATAATCGGGCCACAGAACCCTTTGATGAGCGCGTACCACCACCTGATTGTAAAGGGAGTGGAGCTATCAGCGCGTATGCTGCGTGGTCGGTGACCCAGTAACACCAGATCCGGCCCTTTCGGGGCCAATCAGCGGCAGTGCATTTTTTCTGCGTAAATACGCAGACAGACCAGGAAGTAAACGGCTCTCAAAGGTTTCTGTCCCCGACTATTCGTGATGTAAGAGGTCGCATACTAACTACCAAGGTGTCAAACCTTTTCTTAGGTGGGTAAACGATGTTTGACCTGAGTCGGTGCTACTCCCTATAGAAAACCATGCTTTATTCAGGAGGATTTGGGCACAGGGTGGAAATGGAGTAGCAGACTTTTTTGTCAATGATCCTAAGCTAATATTTCTGAGGGGGTGCAAATTTCGTGCATTGCCAATTTCAGAAATCCATATGGCCGCTATCACTCTCAAATTCTTTAAAGCCATAATTTTTATGCCTATATTCCATGTTTTAAAGCACGAGGAATCTTTTGACCGGTTATTGACGTGATTTGATCACACAGTACCATCAAATCCAATAGGCCACCCGAAAAACCCAATATGCCCTGAAATCATTCAAGTGACCTATCATCAAGAATTTGTGATAGAGGCATAATCCAGGGCTCTATACTTAGTAGAAACTCATATCTGACTTTCAAGTGTGTTAACAAGCTTCACCAATCAAGAATGAAGCTAATATGCTGCCCTTTAAGATCTTTAAACTACGAATTGTCATAAGTCATAATATACTGGCCGTCATGTTGAATTTTACGATGTGTAAAACAAATAGACCAGATACGAGTTATTATGCTCAAAGACATACATCTCATACTTTAATTTAACTCATTAATCATTTGGGTGTGTAAAACTAAATACAACACAGAACTATCGTAATTTATTAGTTTGAAGAAGGTTAAAAAGGGCAGCCACATTGGCCCCCATAGTAAATTTTGCATGTTTTAAGAAACAGAAAATTCCAATAAGAAGGTCAATGGTCAAATACTATCCCATACCTTAATTTAACCTTATAATAATAATTAGTTGGATTGTAACTACATTATAATACACATATAATGTAGGTTTTCCCATTTTAAAGGAGGCTGTATGGCTGCCATCTTGAATTTTGAAACTGTACATTACAGAGAAATGCCAAATAAGGGTTTTCTAGTGATCAAAGGCAAACTATCTCATAGGATTAAGCTGTAAAGCATGCAAATAGACACTGGAATTAAGCCTCTAAACTGCAAATTTGCAGAACACTTGACGTGTCCGGGCTGGTTTGGACATGCATTTCGAGGTGTTAAGTAACACTTGCAGAGTGTGCTCAATTGTAAAACAGATTTTGAAACACCTGCAGAAACATATTTAGGTCGTTCCGCATGTATTCAAGGTAGCGTAAATAGGTTATAAGGGAGGTGTTCAAGAATCAGTTAATGATTCCGCGAGATATTTGACTTTTTTGAGCAGCCATATTGGATTTTTGTTGCAATATAATGATAAAATTACTTACCAACACTTTCTCGTGCTTAAAACACCGGAGTTAAGTACCGAGGAAATTGTCTCTATCGGCAAATACTGAAGGGATTATTAGTGATTTTGGAAATGGTAGCAGCCATATTGGATGTTTCAAAATGGCACTGTAACAAATTTTGCACACCCTCCAAAAAAATGATTGGACTTAGCGGTCACAATGACACTAAAAATCTATCAATAGAAAAGTCTGTTACTCCATTTCCCATCCTTAGGCTGGTGTGCCTAACTCTACCTGACTACTTGATTTTCTGTCCGTGCGCATACTAAATCATCATTTTATACACAAAAAGGCGGAGTGCTTCGGCATTATTAATTTCAGGTGTGATCAAAATGGGTGGTGTGTATTTGGCAATTTGTCAGATGATTTATTAACGGCGAAATGTTAAGAGTAGGTCCAAAAGTTTTAAGGGAGAGGTAACGTAATGGCTTGCAATTTATTCCGTTATCTTCAAATATTCTGAAGATAACAACATGTCCCTGAGGGTGCCGAAAACTCGATAGAGGTTCGCAGAATTTTTAACCAAGTTTAGCTGAAATACCCGGTATAGTTTGTCTTTCACGGAGTTGTTTGTTGCTCGAATTCCACATAGGTCATTGGTAATGGCTTGGTGGTGCGGTGTCAGATTTGTTCAAGCTAGTGTGCTGATTCCGGGGGCGAGGGTACCATGATACGGACGCTCCTAACATGGGGGGGACCCGCCTATTTGAGGGCTGGGGGCGGATGGGAAACAGTCAGGGGTTTACACCGGCTACTCTTATTCGACACTGACTGCGATGTACATGTACAAGTGTGGCTCTCTGTACACCGGGACAGAGACGGCTAACGTCCCCTCGAGGACGGGATGCTTAATGATCCATGCCCAATTCCAAGTGAACGATGTAGGGGTGAGCGGTGGTATTATGTATTTAATCAATAGTGGTATACAGATCAAATCCATCCAGAATTGATAGTACCCGAATAAATCCCACCAAGTGCCACGGGACCCCACCGGGATCGAACCCGGGAATTTTTTATGGTAAATTTGCGCCAGGGGCAAGCACCATAAACGCTAGCCACGCTCTCCCACGGAGTGTGAAGTGCAGCTGACAAGTCTGTTACCCAGGTAGGCTGTTTTTAGAGGACATAGAATACCGTGGGGGTGTCATCATATCATTTTCAGTCTGAACATGATGATGCCCCCAGGGCACTCTATGTCTGTCACCATCCTGAAATTGTACTGCATAGAGCTACATAGTGTGTTGTGGTCAATTGTCAGATGATTTATTACCATGCAGCGAAATGTCAAATATTAGGTCCAAACGTTTGAAGAGAACACAACGTAATGCAAACAAATTACTTTACCAAAAGTCCTCAATTGTTTTGTGCTTGGTTGCGTCATTTACTCTCATAGGTGCTATATTTAGAAAGATATGAACTAAAGCCTTCCCATTGTGATAGGCACTACCCCTTACAAAATTTATAATACGTATAGTTATAATTAAGGCTGTGATTATTTCACAGAATACTAACCATGGCACCCAAAGTCGTCGTGATTTACAGGCGTTCCACCGGTATCGGTCTTCAGACCGCTGTGCTATTGGCTAGTGATGAAGAAAGCCGTTTCAAAGTGTTGCACCATGCGAAATCTGAAGCAGGATCAACTTAAAACTGCTGCCGGGGATACACTTGATAAAACCTTGTTCATTCGGCAATTGGATGTGTCTAAAGAAAATTCTATTGTCAGCTTTATTGAGACGATTAATGGTGAAGAGGCGGTGTTGACATTTTAAGTAAGCTGACTTAGAGAAAAAAACCTAATATAAGCAGGATATATCATGAGGAAGTCTTTTAAAATATCTTTGGTAAACGACAGGACTTTAAAGCAAAATGTATTATCATACTTAAAAATACGCAATATATATTTACCTTACAATAAACATGTATTCTACTTTGGACTTTCATTTTACAAGAAAAAGGCTGTTCCATTACTTTTTTAGGCGTAGACTAAGCCTAAATATTTGAATTTAATAAATTATATGAATTAGAGTTTCAAACAATTCGTCTTTTTTATTATTTTGGCAGTAGATAGTAGTTGAAGCAGCGAACACCTACATTTGAAGTTTGATGTGAATAAAACTTGATATTATGGTAAAGGCTGACTCAGAAACAAATTGTGTTTTTTGCATATACATAATGCTTGTCCATATTAATAATCACTGTATGAAATAACAAAGCTCAATCGAAGTCCTTCATATAGAAAAACAAACTTGGTTAAAAATTCCGATTATTTGTTATACACAGTATCCTAGGCACTGTTATACTGTACCATAATGTGTACGCATGAAAAGAAAAATCGATTCAATCTCTAATTGGAAATGAGCTTTTAGGTGAGTATCTTTAGTTCTAGTTGACTATTTTTAAGTAATACACAAAAAAAGATAGATTTCGAAATCTCTGAGTCAGCCTTTCACTACGTAAGAGAAAATACTTCAATAAGTACGTCCAACTAGATCATAATCTATAGAACATCTGAGCACAATTTTTAATATAATTTCCGTTATTTCTTTATCGGTATTAATTTTATTTTAACAGTCAATAATGCTGGAATTGGACAAGGGGGCGCATATAGAAAAAGTAACGCTGACAGCAAATAAGAACTGTTTACGAGACCAACGTGTTTGGTTTGATTCGCCTTACCCAAGCGGTAGTTCAGGGCATGAAGGCCAAGAAAATCGGGACACATCATCAATGTTGGAAGTATGGCTGGGCTTTACGGTAAGCCGCAATCAGTCAATCAATCATTTTCAAATTTTGTGTTCAAATTGTGATCTAAATTAGAAAGTGTAGAATCAATCATGAAATTATTATAATAGTTCTACGTGAAAACATAAAAATAGCTCAAAGATTATCTTTTAAGAGAGTCGGTTGTAAACAATGTATTACTCTCGATTCGGGTGTGCCTCCGGAGTCTGGAGTTGGACCCATATCTATACAATTTTTCGCTGAAAAAGGATGACCTAAAAAAAGATGCAGAGTTTGGAATTCACCGTTTTGCAAATGTGGGAAATTTTGGCTCCGGATTGCGGAAATTGGCCTAAATTTCCAAGAAATGTTAGAAAATTTTGTGATCGGTTTTAATTTGTTGATCATTTTCAGGGTGGTATGTTTAAAGGAATACTGATATCAGACTTGTGATTTTGTCAGGTGTCCCTTTTGCTGACGTGTACGCGTCTACCAAGTTTGCAGTTGAAGGCTTTTCAGAATCAATTACACCAGTGCTTGGAGAGTTTAACATTGGGTATGTAGTTTGTTTGTTTTATATTGTCCCGGTGTCACGATTTCGTGAAGTTATAGTATGTGTCAAGGGGTGAAGCCCATTCAAAACCAGTCGTCCGTGCTGGGCGCTGACATTTGAATATTGCACGGAATGATTATTAGTTTGGTGCTTGTTACACACATAATGTCAATCGATACAAACAATCCGCCCAAAATATCAGTTGTTGGATGCTTGGGTGCTATGGTGGTTAAAATTTGTCATACACCCATGGCACACAAGAATGGAAAATGACACGTAGTTCGTCTTGATTTAAATAAACCGCCTCAATGAATACATCTTTTCACTAAGCGCGAATTGCATTATGAGAAAAAGATATCTGAGCACAATGATCCAGGTGCACTTTATTACACCTGGCCACCTAACACATACATCAATTTGTATCATACCGATTAGTGTATTGCAAAGCGGCACCCACAGTAATGTGGAAGAAGCGGAGGCAGCCCATTGCTTTCTATTGTTGGTACTCGATGTTTTCTTTGTGGTCGGCAAAACATGCGAGACGGATGAATTTCTAAAGCTTACGTAACGTTTTGCCTCTCTATATATAGAACCTCTTTGCGATTAGTGTCCTACCTATATTGTGTTCCATTGTGGAATTGAATGCATCACCTGTTTCATCGCCAATATCCAGTAGCATCGGATACAAGGTCACGGTTTATTCCGTGTATGTTGTAATGGTAGCTAAGACACTCTCTAAAATGGGCTCACAAGTTTCCGTACCTGTGACAATGTGTGACATTGTCCACTCCCACAAGAAATCCGTGGATGAACCACCTGTTGTTTCAAATAAATTACTAAAGTCAATTGTCTTGTCATATTAACACAAGTTTGTTTTGTTTATCAGAATTATAATTGCAATTCCACAAGTTATTATTTCTTCGTGTTATGCAAGAGGGTAAATACTTTAAAGTCATATGTCCTTATGCATCCGCAATACATTAGAGGCCACTGTTACACAAACTGTTTCGTAGACGCATGACTTCTCATTGGAACTCTAGCACGTCTTCAACTCAGGAGCGAAACTTGAACTGCCGCAAAAAAGAGATTTCGTATTAGGAATGTAAGTTGGTACCTAAGGAAATGGGATGAGCTTTCGATACATTTCAACTCTAATTTGCTTAGTATAGATTGCGTCGGAAACTACTATAGTATATATTCAACCATCGTGTCACCAGGGAAAAGTTTTGACCAAGTGTCAGTAACTTGGGAGAGGGGGTAGTAAAGAAACTATGTGGCCCTATCACCTGTTTTTATACACGAACTAAGATAATCGGGCCTTTCATGTCCCTGAATCATTTTTACAAGAGAGTGCAAGACTTTTGTATTCCTTCTATCCAAAACACGGGTGTCACCGTGCTCGAAAGTCAATATCATTCACCTCGCCTGTTACATTGAATACCACTGAAGCAATACGATTAGTCAGAATTTTCTGAGGGTATTGTACCGTAAATGCGCTGCGTTGACTTAATGCCTTTTAATGAAGCAATAGAATTGATTTGTCTCTGCTACGACAACATGTTTCAATAGATTTAGCGTGGAAGTTTATTTTCAACCCACTGCACATACCCCTCATTCAATGACATACCTTCTGAAAAGTACTAGAGGTGACACGATGGGTTGAATCTACAATAGTCAAGGATTCTTGTTATAAGCGCAGCATATGTAATTGTTGCGTATCGTGGATTTCAGGGTTTTCATAATTGGTTTTGGATCACAGAATTAGATAACAGTTAGATTTAGATCATTGTTTGAGTTTACCCTAGTTCAATTGGGAAACTCTGAGTAGCACTGATATAAAAACACATTCCTGCATTGTCAAATGCCATTTATTCCCACCAATCAACAACTCATCTTTTATCCATTCAAACTCATATTCAATAAACCGGCCAGATTAACAACTAATCCCAACCGTTACCCCACCCACTAACCAATTTTTCATTATATCATCCCAAACGTCCCTAAGAGGTAGAGGAAAAATCTGACTATCACCGCAAAAAAGGAGCTATTAAACTTAATCTTTTGTTTAGATCTAGGGTCAATTTCCTCCTAAACAGGCAGGGGCCGCTCCCTTGGTTTGTGTTTCAAAAGTGAATTTAAAAAAATTAGGGATTATATCAATGCACATCCGTCCAAAAAGGTACATTTTATCCGCCATTTTCTTTTATTTGGCAACAATTCCATGTCTTTGTCAACGACGCCTCAAAATTTTGTCCATCACTGTGACAGGATCGCCGGAGGCGTGTGTCGATGGCGAAGCCTCGCTCGGGCCGAAGCGGAGCGATGTCGCATGACCCCGTTGAGATAGGGCTGAGAAAAATAACTTAAATTCTCGGTGAAGCTGGAAAAATTGCACATAGATATTCTTTCACCACAATGCATTTCTATAAGGTCCCCAGACTGCCATACTAAAAGTCCAGAAAATCCAAGTGGTGGAAATATGACTTATTTGCATAAATCCAAAATGACCGCCAATCCTAGGATTTTTACAAGGATTTTGTTGTATTACTATTTAAAAGAATATTTTGGCACCTATAATGCCTGTAATTTTGTATATTTATATACATTATATTGTATGTCTTATACAAAACACCATGCATTCTTGAAAGAAGAATCCAACTTTTTCAATACGCCAAGATGCACCAAGTTTTCATCGAGAATCCAAGCTTTTTCAAATGGTCACCAGGTCTTCAACTTTCAATCGCGATGCCAAGTTTCTCAATCGAGAATTGGTTTTTAATCGAAAAGCTTTTTCTTCGTCGATGTACCAAATAACCATCAAGAATCCGGGTTTTTTCCTAATTGAGAATCGGAGACTTAATGCCTCACAGTCATCAATGACGCGGCTAATTGTGTGGTGTTTTTTCTGATTCTGTTTTTGACCCATGCTTTCCTATCTAGGTCACAGCCATTGGGCTTGCTAGATAGCTGGTCAACAAACTGCTTTAGGTTCAAGGTATAGACGACCTTTGCTCAGACCTCTGGCGTTGATCCCAATGATCAGTATGGATGCTGCGATCAGTGTTCCTGGATTGGGTACAAAGTTATCCGTGTGAACTCTTGATCCTTAAATAGTGTTGGGGTAGGAGGAATAGGTTAGCAGGTTCGTCACACTTCTTGGCGATATTGATCGTCCGGAAGGATCCCCAAAGGTTTGCCGGAGCTATGCCCGACATAATTTGAGATCTCTACACAGCGTCGCCAAAAGGCAACCGCTAACAAAGTCTCATTCATCTTCATAATGACATCAATCTTGTGTGAATATACCTGTTACTCCAACTGGGGCGGCATATTCGGCAGTTGAGTATACCAAGGCAACAGTTACTGTGTACAATGTCAAAGGATGCACCCATCCAGCCCCGCGAGCCTTCTGAGGAAGTTGACATGAGACTGAGTTCCTGGCAGCGACTGTGTTGGTATGTTGATGGAAAGTAAGGCTGGGGTCAATTATGACTACAAAGTTCTTTGGTGTTGGATCGCGTGACAGTATTTTTTTTTTCCTCCTAGAGTGATGTTAATTTTATTTTAGCGTGGTTTTCAAGGTGGAAAATAGAGCCCACAGTCTTGGGTTTGCTGAGTTTCAAGTACCATCGGTGGAAGAATTGCTTACAGTGATATGGCTTTAGGCCTTAAGAAGCACCAAGACCTCAAAGGAATCAGCAGCTATCCAATTATAAGTATCGTCTGCGTAGGAGTACTGCAACGAACCCCTTCGGGCATTCTGAGACGAAAAGTTGAAGAGACTGGGTGCCAGATAATAACCCTTGTTTCTGTTTCCTGTTACGGTAACATCCCTATGGGAAACTCGAACTCGGCAGAATAGCCATTCAAGCTACATAGTCGCCAGCTGGTATGACAATTACAGTGTTTTTTAGAAACATTTTACGTCTGGAAATTCAATCAATCGTGGTTGATTTCGTAGAGGGCCGAATTTGCTCTAGGGCCTTGTATTAAGTGGAAGCACCGCCCGAGCGGGGATTCGAACCTGCGACCCTCAGATTACAGTCCGAGGCTATTGACCATTGCCCACCGCCCCTTGTGGGACAAACCATTCCGAAGTTAGGGCCTTCTGTGGCATTGCCCCATTTAGATGTCCCAAGACCGAAAGATCCGGATGAGCCTTATTATGCACTTGATCAAGCTGAACATCAAGAAGATTTTTTTTTTTGTTAAAGTACCTTAAGGTAGAGAGACCTCCATGTCAGACTGTAATAGGCTGCTTATAGATCTAAAAGACGCTCCAACTTCGTTCTTCTTGAACTCTGTCCTCGATATTATTGCAAGTCTGCTATCCTGAATCGGTGTTGATTTACCCCTTTTAAAGCCATTTGGGTTGAGTGGGTATATTTTGGCCTTGAACCGTATAATTGATCCACTGAGTATCAGTCTCCCAAGCTTATAGCGTGTGAGTGCAGTGATATGTCTGTTAACTCTGTGCTCGCTTGCTGGTTTCTTGAGCTTCCAGATTCACTGGACATTTGAAGTCATCCATCTTGGGGAATTTTGATGATCCTATAGAAGTAGAAGGATTAGAGCCGCGCAAGCTTCAGTGTGCCTTGTGATTCCCGAATTCTGTACTGTCATTGCCAGCGCTTTTTCCTTCTTGAAACTTTGGGATATTGATTCGGTTTATCTCATCATAGGGGAATGGTTAAGACATGGGATTCGACGGTGGAGAGGTTTGCAGAAGTTGTTAAATCTCTTCGTTTACCAGCACAAGCGTGGGCCTTTGCATGTGGGGGGTTGTGGTCTTGCCACTTTCCACCTTGTGACAAGAACTGAGGCAATGCAATTTGCACAGACAGGACAATGCTTAACTGGACAGCTACGACCGGTTAGCTTGTTGCAATGTTCCAGGCTTGCAGCCTGAGTTGTTAAATTTGATATTGGATATTCCCGCGCTTCGCATTCCTTCTCCCAACAGGGGGTTTAAAAAGGGTTCTTCCCTCTTTGGAATTGAATGTTTAGCTTTGCTTGGTGGGACATATAGAGCAGAAGTCAGAAATTTGTGTCCGTTGTTGTTAGAAGACTTTATGAAGAAGCCAGTTTGGCACTTGGATGACAATTCACTAATGAGTTTGAACTTGGGCCACTGGGCTTTCCTGAAGTTCCTCTCTTTTGTAAAGGCCGGAGTGTTACTTTTGATGTCTCTGATAACCAAGATAGGACAGTGTCCTGATCTGGTGAATCTAGGGAGAATCTTTCTGGAAGCAGCGGGATCGGATGTCCCCGGTGAATGTTGAAGGTGGGAGAGTAACGCCCAATGAGTGCTTGAGTAGAAAGCAGGTGGACCCTACTATCAAACAGCAGTTGGCGGTGTAGAATAGTCATTCTCCACCAGAACAGAACATTTTTATCAATATTTTATGTGCAGTGCCTACATTTCAGCCACATGGATGTATGCAAATTAAGGCACACGGCTTACACAAAGTTACTGGAGATGAGATATTCAGTAGAAAAAATAGATTAATATGAATATAAATTTAAGTTGTGGTCACATGTCACAAAATGTGCTTCACAAGTTTGATTCAAAAACAAAGGTTAAAAAACGGTAGAATTGATAGCCTTCTATACAAGTAAGGACTAGCTTCTCTCTATATAATGTGAAGTATAATAACGCTTATGAAGTAAATTTATGTACTGCAAAGCTATCTAGGAGAAATACAGCAAAAATTAATAAAATCTGAAAGTGGCGGCATTTTGAATTATGCAAATTAGTTATGCTTTCACCCAATAAGGTTACGTATTCTATAAACGTTAAAGCATAATATACTTATTATGTTAAAAATATGCATTTAATGGGCTGCCAACAGCAATTTAGGACTATATATACAACCAAAAATGAATGTAAAAAATAGGAATTGGCGGCCATTTTGGATTTATGCAAATAAGCGTATTCCACCACTTCGGATTTTTTTGGACTTAGGTATGTCATTAGGGGACCTTATAGAAATGCATTGTGGTTTGAAAAAAATTCTATTGCAATTTTTTCCTAGGTCATATCATTATTTCCCAGCATAAGAGCGCGCTAAACCACATCGAATTACAGGGCTTGGGGGGAGGACGCAGAAAATTAAAAAAAAAAATAAGCGCAACGCCTAGATGAAAGGCTAAAAACAATTTCCATACAGCAATGAATTGAGGCACAATTCGTGCTCAGTAAAGGTGATAAATACAAAACGGTTCCCGCACCCAAAAAAGCGTACATGCCGGAAAACAATATTCCAGAGAAACGTAAGAGTTACAGACGGCTCTTTTTGTTAATCTGCAGTGAAATTAAGGACCCTCCCCTTACTACTAAAAAATGGTGATTGATGTTTTTGTTTGCCTTTTTGTGCATTTTGTCTGAAATGGTTTGTTTAAATGAAGACATCTCTATTCCCTAGAATTCTAGGTCTAATCACTGTAAATAAAATCAAGTGTACTGATTACGGAGGGACATAAGCTGACAACACCGAAACCCAAACATTATTTCATATTTGTTGGCTTTTTCTCTTTGCTAACATCAGTGTGAGTGTGATAGAACCTGGTCCTGTCAAAATGCGTTTTTGCAACAGAGTGCAAACAAAACTGGTGAATTCGGTACGGGTACCATTCTGTTGAACCAGATGTAGAACGAATTGACACTTAAAAGCTGTATAAGGGGACTTCAACCGAAGCGATTAAAAATTCCATAACTCCATGGTAAGAAACGTAAGATTAAGAACAAAATAAAATCATCATAAATTAACAAAGGTTAGATTATCCTTAGGGAACACGTGACAAAAACTCCGGCAATGTAGTTACTTGAGAATGTTCATCACAAACACTTGAGGGGCAGCCAGACAAAAGCATTTTACGAAAACAACAAAGTAGCTATATTCATGGTGTAAACCTAACACATACAAGTATGGCCACCCCCAATAAAAATGACACCAGAAGGTGAGTGATCCCAATTTTGGTGTATTTTATCGCAATCCGTCCCCTTCTGTACAAAATTGATTATTGTACTTTGGTGAATTATATACAAAATATCCGCTCCCATGTTTTTAAATTCACCCCCGTATCCAGAAAAAGGGGGGGGGCAGCGGTACCAAATAGGTCATTCGCATTATGTGCGTCAAAGAATAAGAAAGGACCCTACGTTGACCTCCTCATCAGGTACCCAAATATGACCCTTGCCTCAATGTATAAGCACACGAAGAAAACTTGATTTAAATTCAATGCACTAAAGCCAGACAACATTTTAACCAAAACTTTAGACACATGCACAACATATGGACGATAAGTGACTACATAAATGTTACGTGACTAAGCTGTTCCCACTCATAATCCTGGTCTCAATGTTGTATGAGCATACGACACAACCCCAACGCATAGACGATAAGGCGTAGACCAAATTAACCAATGGTATGACAAATTTCATAGCGCCTCTAAGGGGGGTAGGGGAGGGAATCAGTGTAAATTCATATAAATTATTAAAATCATATAAACTGTCAGTTCCCGCACGTAAAACTGGCCACATTTTCGTGAAAATAATAAAATGTAACCCAAATGCGTTTTCACAATGTCAGTTAAAGATCGGCGCGGTATGCGGAGCAATTGTGACATTGCCACGCAGTTTGAAAATTACTCTAGGTGTTAATCACCGCCAAGGATTCGGGTTTGAGGTAACAAAATTATCCGTCGTATTTAACACTAAACTAATCACATTACATTATATATAGGTCGTTGACACTAAGCTTTCTTCTGAAAAACGGGTGGTTAAATGAGTATGAATGTGTTCGTCTTTCTTCCTTTACGAAAAAAGTATGAAAAAAATACGGCTCGCCCCCATAAGTTAATTGAGCAGCACTATAGACGTCAAGGATTTATATTGTGAAGAGGATACGTATTTTGTGCTTACGTCATGGAAAAAAAAAAAAAAATACTCAGTCAAAAGGTGGGTGGGGTGATAACGTCTTTTCAACTGCGAGGCAATTATAAAAATGGCCCTGCACTCCCAGATGAAAAGGAATCTGTAGGGCTTTTCTCAACCGCATACCGGGCCGATAGTTTAATATCTTAGATCCATTGAAAATTGAAAATTGAGTGACCTTTTATTAATTTTCAAGAAATGTGCCAGTTTATTTGCGGGAACAGACGAGTTGTTATATGATTTTAATAATTTATGAATTTACACTTGTGTTTTACCCCATCCCCTTACGGGCACTACAAACAACCAGCATAGAAGGACATGTCCCATAGTCAAGCAGAATGCATGGGATTATAAGACCCTACCAATAAATGGTGTTGAAGGGCCTTTGTAAGAGCAAGATATCATTTAATATTATTAAAAGTTTGCAGCCAGTTCATACCCGATAAATATGATACATAGTTCAGGCCTAACATCGAGTAGATTTTTGAATCTCACTCGTATTCATTTATTTTAGTACGTGTTTTAGTCCATTGAAAGATATTTTAAATCTGTGAATGTGAATGTGGACTGAATACAAGTACAGCTGTATCCAATCTTTATTGGGGGTGATCTAGATTTATTTTTCAAATCTATAGAGTTCATCTTTTCGACAGTGGTGCATCTCTAAAGATGTATTTGTTGGTTCAAATACCAACATTAAAAAACAATGGTTGGTGCTTAATTCCATTGTAGGAATTCAAAAACCTTGGCTGGCATTGTTCTTTCTCTCTCTCTCTCTCTCGGCTGTGATACGTAAGTGTTAATCCTCGTCCTTCAAAGCTATTTTGCAGAATTGTTAATCAAGGCCTGAGAGTTCATTTAGAAAGGATGGTTCCAAAAATTAAAAACATGTGTAGCAGTTCTGACAACAATATTGGCGCCCCTTTTGAAAATCCCAATAAATCCAGTTTTATAAATGTGCATTATACAAAACCAGAAAAACCTTATCTTGTGGATAAATTCCAATACTATCATGGCTAATAAATGTTCACAATACATAATCATGTCATAGAGTCGTTGAGATCATGTGCAATATTATGTGGTGTTTTTTTTTAAATCTCTGTGAATAGTTATCAAATTAAATTGCCGTTTGAACTTCACAGATTTTTTTTTTGCAGACAGGGGAAGACAATTAGCCTCTTGTCATATTAAAGGGGCGATTCTCTCAGACAAACCTCATCTTCATTATCCGACATCTGAAGCAATGCAAGCCATGTCTGCCTTCAAATTAATAATCCAACAGGAGAATAGTGTTTTTTAAAAGTCGTGCTGCCAACCTGGTGATTTACGTAAATTTAATGAAAATGTGTGCCATCAGAGTACGCTAGAAAGTTCTATTTTACGGTTTGTTAGGCTTACTGCATGGTTAATTTATGGACAACTTACAAATGTAATTTAATACCATGTTTTAACAGGAACCATACATTTTAGGAGAGACTCATCCGTTATTGAATAATAACAATAATAATTAAAACAATCTGCCTAACGCCTACTGCAGAGGCCTCTAGAAATAGAGCTTGTTCTTTCAGTTCTAACGAGTAGTTAAGTTCTCAAAGTGGTTGAGGTAGAGATTGAGCCGGAGACTTGTATTTGGTCTATACTGGTTTATTATTTAGAGGCCTAATTCCACAACCAGTGAGTGTGGTCTAATTAGCAACCCCATTTACACGTGGCTCTTCCTAGAGTGGATAGCACTGGTCACCTCCTGATGTTTCCAGATAATTACTACTTACAACCAATATATAGGCCTAAATTGTTTTAATATAATAAACTCAGGCATGACATAATGTGCACATATATTTAATATTTCAAAAAACAAACAAGTTAAAAAAAAAAAATAAAATAAAATTCTTAATGTGAAAAATTATATAGACATAAATTATACGCAATCAGAATAACTTAAATATATAATGTAAGTATAATTCAACTTATATTATTTGGTGACCAAAAGATAGAAGAGAAAGACAATCCAGTTGCCTCCCGCCTAACAAAATAATACACCTGACGCGTCCGCTGTGGGATCTAGGTATGTCCCCCACAGCGGCATACCGCCATCAGTTATAGCTTGATCATTTGTGGATTTCATTCATATGCCTCTGTCCCAACATAATCCAGCTGAAAACAACATGCGCAGCAAACCCCAAGATGGAATAAAATGGAAGCAGGATGGATTGGTAATGTTTGATACCAGGAAAGAGAAGAAGACAAAATCACAATATTATATTAGTGATTGAACTGCATCAGAAAATATGATCTAAAATGCTGTGGTAAATAGGAATGTTTTCAGACTTGACTTGAAGCTGGTTATGACTGCAACCTAACGTATTCCTGTTTAGAGTTATTCCACAAATGATGTGCTGCTGAGTAAGCAAAAGATCTATCACCATAAAACTTTGTTGATGGGTTGAACTGATTTACTCCTTTGGGAGCCAGACGACATAATCTCAGGTTCTCAGTGGTGAATGTCAAGCTGGACTCATAACCCCCTCAGGCCGCGCGCAGTGGCCTGTAAGCCTCTCTTAACTCAAACGTTGATCCGTCTGCTCATTACAGTCCACTGTCAGGGTATTTAGCCGGCTGCTTTGTTTTCAGTTTGTAACTTATGGACCCCTCTTTTTTCCACATTCATGCGAGGACAATTGAATATTAATTATTAAAGAACATATACAGATGTTGAAATCTTAAAAAAAGGCATTTATTAGGGAATAACAGCCATTTTTGGAAAAAATAAAGATTTGATGACGGTCACGGCATTGATTGGTTTATTCTTTTTGCTTCGGGGGACCCATTCAGGTAATGACGTACGTATCCCTACATTGGAAAAAACCACCGATTACGTCATCGTACGTCTGTTTTGAATCAGTAGGGACAAAGGTCAATTAAACTTAGTGTACCTTTAATATTTCCACCAAAAATTACCCTTATTTAAAAAAAAAAAAAAAAAATGGGCAGAGGGTCATGTAAGACCTTGATTTAACATAGTCGGATTTATATATATCGGCGCCCCCCCGAAGAGCCAACTGATACCTTATACCCCTGCACGTGACCTTGTATCTGACACGTGACACCAAACTTTCATCTCGTTACCCGTGTTAATAACTACAATACGGCAAAGCACAAGCATTCTGTATCTCCGTTGTCACCGTATCGATTCAATATTGTGAGACTCATACTGTAGTAAAGACTGTTTCAATGCATTTGAATGCGTAGTAAAGACACCTTTCGAACCTAACACCTATAGATGATATCTATCGCTCTTCTAATCTAATCGAACCTGCTTGAATTAGCTCATTCGGTTAGAGCGTCGTGGCATTAATACTGAAGGTCCGCGGTTCGAATCCTGCCAGCGCACATGGGTTTTTTTTGTTCAACACTATCGTGCTCTGGCCCATCCTCCCAGGGAAAGATTAATAAATATATATAGTTTTCAATGCAGTTCAAGTCAATAGTGTCGTACTTTTTTCAATGCCGTACTTACCAGCATCGGTAAGCTATTAGCTTAAATTGTTTTTTCCAACATGTTCAAACTTTCAAATCAATGCAAAATAATGCTCCTTATTATAGCCATGAAACAGTAAATAGTAGCAGTGTCAATGTCACGCTGAATTTGAACATTTACCTTGCATGCAATACCATTGGGTTCCGAATTTGAGACCCTCAACTTGGTTTACATCCAAATTTCAGGTGATGAATTTCAGCTGTCTTTTAATTTGGTTTGTATTGAAGGTACACAAAACTCCAGAACCTTCCGCCCTGCAAAGTACTCTCCTATCAACATAATACCCTTTAACTACGCGCCATGGCTCAGAGCTATGCGCCTGTAGCCATGCGCACCGTCCAATCTAAAATCAAAACAAAACATCCCTATTATAATTATTATCACAAACCCCAAAACCATTGCACTCCTGGATGGCTTATAGGGATATGCGGTGACATGCCTTATAGGTGAGTAGCAGAATCTTAAAAGCTGTCCTCTGTTTAATTGAAGCCAATGCAGTTGATAGAGAGCTGGTTTTATATGTTCTCGTCCTAAAACCATGGCATTTTTTATATTCCGCTGCCAAGGAAATTACCAGTTTTGTTTGATACGGACCGGCCTGTTAATAGCTCCAACCTCTATCCACCTGTCCGTGATATTCAGCTATTTCCCCTAGCAGGGGACTGTAGTGAACGGGTGTGCGCTTCCGGATAAAATGTGGAATTTTTTTGCACACATACTTTGGCATTGATAATCCATAAAATTGATGGAAAGCACTTTCCAACCCCCCCCCCCCCCCCCCTTAATGCCCCATGTTGGGTTTCATGTTATACAAACCGCGGTCAAAATTTTAAAATGTATGTTTTTTAGTTTTTGGGGTAAAAACTTAAAATGGTGAAAAGGTCCAATTTTGGTGTAATACATGTTACATGGGGTCAAAAGTTAAAATTTGTTTTGATCAGTTATAATTGGTGCAAATTGTTTTCCCTAGTATAAAACATTGAAATAAGGAATAGTTTGCCTTATCTGCTGGCCTTTTCACGTTTCCAACAAAATAGGTGCCACAGGTCAATAAGAATCCAATAGTGGCCAATAGCTGTTGACTTTATTCGCCATTGTTGGTATAATACCCCTACACCTAAATAGTCACAACTATTCCTATATTTCATTCTATGATCTAAACCAACAATTTTGAACCACATTTTACAAAAAAAAAATTTGGAGCAACGTTCGATTTTTGACTTTTTTTTTAACCCATTGTTTAATAGTTTTTCCCTTACTTCCTAACATAAGTCCCAGGGATATAAACTATAGCTTTTTGGAATCCTTGTAACCAGACAGACATCATGTGTGTTCTTTTCAACATAATCGGAACATTTAAAAAACTTTACCCCTGTGTACCTTGGAACTCTAAGATGGGGGCCAGGAAAGGGAATGGCAAGTGCTTCCATCCCTTTTTTTTGATTATCAATGTATAAGTCCTTGTTTTACCAAAATTCACTCTTTCACCATAAAATGGGTTGGGTATTCACCAATGGTACTCAGAGTAATCCTTGATTGTAGCGTCATTTATGTGTTAAAAATATGAGACCAAACTTAGCTAGGGTCATTTGATGTCATTGTTTGAGAAATATTTTAAATTCTGCTTCCAAATAAATAAATTGGTGGTCATCGACGTAGGTGAATGGCCACTGGAGGGAGTGAACGCATCTTCTGAAATGCCTGTTCGAAGGTCACTTTCATTTCAACGCCAGATAAGAAAGCTAATAAGTCGTGTTGTAGACTTCAAAACCATAGGCGGACTGACCATAGACCTGATGTGGAATTGTCCACATGGGCCGCTTGGAATTGGGCCACTTGGGGCCGGTCGAGTAAAAAGAGGAGGAAAAGAAAAACAGAAAGAAAAAAGATGAATGTGAAAAAGGCAAAATGTTGGTAAAAATAAATGAGCCTATGAAGCAATTTCAACTGTTTTTCAGGAGTGCCGTGGTAAAAGTAAATTAAGTGTTGTGCCGGCAGCAACTCCTTGGACCCAACGCAGCTGAAACTTTTGATATGGGCCGAAACCTTTACGATTTTGCTGGACTTTTATCGATATCTAAGAAAGTTACAAGCGTTGGGCCGGTGTGGCAGCCCCGTATAAGGCCAGGAAAATTGATTGCAGGGAAGAGAGTTGGCGCTGTACCTTCTCTATCTTACAAGTTTCCTTTAAAAATCTTTTGAATTCCCTATTTCAATACTTTTTATTCGTGGGCAGTCAATCAGCATGCGTTATTTTCTTGTACACGAGAAGACAATACAATCACTGTGACCTCAATAGCTGGTCGAAAACGCTCAGGAAAATGTCCTAATTTGAGGTCCAAAATACCTGAATTCATTATAAAATCATGTATTATTGTTGCGGAATGTCAACTACATATCTATTGGTCTAATATGACGTGAAAGGGTGTTTGGTGGGGGGGTTAAAACAAAGAATTAAAAGCGACGAATTTTAAGTTTTGAAAAAGCGTGGTCTCTGAAGTTCTGGAAATCCCACCAAATTTTAAAGCATCCCAAATCATTAATTGAATTATGTGCTACAAAAAAGTCTGTGTACGTGTTACTCTATCTCTTTTAAGAAAGCGAAGACCACGGAAAATGTATAACCTTACATTTACTGGCATCTTGGAATTGAATTCTCATATGCTATAACGTGGGCCTAGTTTCCATCGATTTGAACTGCAGACGTGTGCAGGGAATGTGAACAATAGCAAGGTCGTTTGCCTATTGTATTTGTGAAAGCCCAATGTAAAATGACTGTCCAACAATTTTTAGTGTGAACAATAGTACTTGGGTGACCTGCCGACTAACTAGGTGAATTGTGAGGCCTTTGTTTGGGCCAGCGAGCGTTGTCATGGGTCACTGGTGACGCTGATAAATTTAGCAGTCTAAACAATGGTTATGCGGAATAAAGTTCACTTTATTCCATTTAGGCTACTGAATTCATACCAGTGACCCAAATGGCACCATCCTGTTGCAGCCCCTATTAGGACAAAGAAACTGTGCACACTGTACCCATGATGTAAGGGTAGGACTGAAACTCCAGCTATATATTGTGTTGAAAACCACTTGAATTGAACTACTATATGAAGCACGAATCTTCGTGCCAGAAAGATAGTCTAAACAGAGAGGTTGCCACCTATAATTAGGACCGTCGAGAGTTGGTAGATGAAAATCGGGGCACCTGCTTTTAGAAAAAATGCGCACGAAGCACGAAAAAAACCTCTTAAAGCCAATTTCAATGAAATCATTTAATCTAGAACTATGGACCATTTTGATACAAACTTTTGCTTCTAACATCCAAACGTCTGGAGCGATTTGACTCAAAATTGAGAATAAAAATAATGGTGGCCTTGTGCATATTAATAAGCTCAACTAAAAAAGGTGAACCTCTATCAGAACCCAATGTCCGAATTCAGTAAAACTGGACACAAGTGTTATTCCCTCAAATCTGATGTCCTAGATGTTCGAATTGCTAATAACGACAAAGGTCAACCATTCTGCCAGACCCCAATGGCCGAATTGGATGAGATTCGGTATTGGTGTGGTAATGGATCCAAGTATTACCCATGCAATCTCGCGTTGCTAAATATGCATTAATGCTTAATTGGCATATCTATTCTGATTGGCCAATAACTAATAAAGGTGAACCTCTACCAGAACCCAACTTCCGAATTCAATAAAATTGTAAGAGCTAATTTCCATATTTATTCTGTATGGCTAATAACTACGAAGGTCAACTTCTGCCAGAACCTAATGTCTGAATTTGATGAGACTTGGAATGTGTGTAGTGGACCCAGGTATTACCCATCCAATCTCAAAATGCTAAATGTAGCTATTAATGAGCTAATATGCATATTTGTTCCAACATAAATTGCTGCTGTAACACAATGTCGGACTCTGATGAAAATTGGTATTCAGGTAGTGGTCGAAGGCGGTCCCTGGATTATATCCATGAATATTTGAGTGCGCGAAAGCGGAGAACCGCGAATTTCTAATTGTTTTGTTGGTTATAAAAAAAACATGTTTGTTGTATTTTTTTTGTTTGTTGTTCTTTTATGGGGTTGGGGGGTGTATTACATAATTGGAACTATGGTGTTCATAATATGCTCATGGGCCAGTCAAGTCCATTTTTCCACGGCCGGATTGACTACCCAGACCGCCTCTGTTCAAAACTGAAGTTGCAATGCAACTTGAAGCAAAGTTTCAATAAGATTTAATCCACTTGCGACGCGCAAAGTTCAGTTGTCAGAGGTAAAAATGACATTAAAAGTGGTACGATTGACAGCCTCGTTTCCCCTCCCCTCTCGCCCACTTCATCTAATCAAGATTGCGATTTTGATATCATCAGAGGGCTCATTTAATTCGTTTTTATATTTTAAAAAATGTATTAAAACAAGAACGAATATCTAATCTATAAGCAAATCTCACTCATATCACGATTCATGCTCCATGGTAGGTGAAGTCAAACAATTTGACAGCAACACGCAAATGTTGTTTGTCGCATTCACATTGAGCCCGACAACGAGCTGGAGAGCATGGACGAGTTAGATATATACGCCAATATGCAGAGCCTCAAAGGAAGAAGTTGGACATGATTTTTTTTTCAAAATACATTCGCGAATCAAAAATCAGGCAGACCAGACCTTAATGGTTAGTTTAAATTTTATTTTTGACGATTCTCAAATGGATATACATCATTAAAAAGACTCAGCCGCCCAGCTAGAGGTACACAGCATTTAAACACTTCCCCAAAATCTTGTTACTTTCATACATTCTTAGTGATTCGATGGAATACGAATAACTTCCATGGGCGTAAATATTCTTATTTTTTTCTCAATATTGCCACTTCCGTTAATCCCAGTTGTTAAGGGTTAAAGGTTTATGCCAGCGTTTATCATGAAATTAATATTACTAAATCTAAAACATAATACCAACAAGGTTCAGACTTAATAGCCCTGGAGCTAGCACACATTTGTAACACATCTCAAGTACGAAAGGTTTGAGTGATTAAATATGTTGACAGACTGACCGGAACCCCTGAAACGTGATTCTTAAGTGCCGCAAGTGGTGCCTTAAGGAGAGGGGGCCAAAACAAAGTTTGTACAGGGGTCAAATTTGTAAATTGATCTAATCATGTTGAAAGCACACCATGTTATGTGTCTAACCATAAGGATTCAGAAAAGGTATAGTTTGTAATATGTACAGCCTAAAGTACATAAAGTACAGCCTCAAAACTATTCCTTAATTTTATCCTATGAGCTCCACCAATAATTTGCACCATTTTTTATCCAAATCGGAGCAATTTTAAAATTTGACCCCTGTACAACTGAAATTGACCCTTTTTATTGATTTTTGCTGTTTTTAGCCTATAACTCTGATTGTGGAGAGTTCATTCATTCGTTCATTCATTCATTCATTCATTCATTCATTCATTCATAACAACAATCATGAATAAAATCAATATGATACAATGCTATATATTACAAGTACAAAAATGTTATAAGGTTATATATTTTATATAAAATATTTATATAGTAATATAGAATTATAATTATAGAATAATAATATAGTAATATAATATGATTAGAGAATAGTATTCATTGTTTGCAAACAAGTTGTTTGCATGTCAATTACTAGACTGTTAAAAGTGTAAACTAACCCCAACAAGATGTCAAGCATCACTTGAAATCCTTATCGATTACAATATGGCTTGAACGGATAAGGGTCTGTGCGAGTCCACCGTTCAACGCACTGCAAACTGCAAGTGGGTTGGTCAGTGCATGGAGGTAGGAGAGAAGGAGAAAGCTCTTCTCTAATTGCATTACACAACGCCGATTATCCCAATTATATCACTTGGCAACTCATTGTAAAGGCATAGACCAACAAAGGCCACTTCTCGGCAGGGAGTACCAAAGAGGTTCTATATAGATAGAGAGGCAAAACGTTACGTAATCTTTAGAAATTCATCGTCTCGCATGTTTTGCCGACAACAAAGAAAACATAGAGTACCAACAATAGAAAGCAATGGCTGCCTCCGCTTCTTCCACATACTGTGGGTGCCGCTTTGCAAATACACTAATCGGTAGTGATACAAATTGATGTATGTGTTAGAGGTGGCCAGGTGTAATAATAATGCACCTGGATCATTGTGCTCAGATACTCTTTTTTCTCATAATGCAATGCGCGCTTAGGTGAAAAGATGTATTCATTGAGGCGGTTAATTTAAATCAAGACGACTGACGTGTCATTTCATTCGTTGTGTGGCCAAAGGTAGGACAAAATTTAACCACCCAATAGCACCCAACATCCAACAACTGATATTTTGGCGGATTGTTTGTATCGAATTGACATTATGTGTGTATACAAGCACCCAAACTAATAATTATTCCGTGCAATATTCAAAATGTCAGCGCCCAGCACGGACGACTGGTTTTGAAAGGGCTTCACCCCCTTGGGGAGTACTCTTTCATGTTCCATGATCATCGCCGACAGAAGCTGGGCACGCTCAGTTGAACAAGATATGACCTGTGCGCAGAAAGGTATATCCCCGATGCGCAGTGGTTTATTTACATGTGGAGACAAAAACAAAGAGATTGAGTCGATTACAGCCGAAATTCTGAGTATTTCAGTCCAAAAAAATCGGCGATAGCATGTTCCTAAGATGAGTTACATTGATTTTAGTTTTTCAAAACTTGGATGTTTTGAAACGCCGTATTTCTTAAAGTATGATATTTGGAGACGAAATCTAACTTGAATTGGGAAGAAAAATGCCGTATCTTAAAGGTGCATTTCGTGATTCCAGCACCATCTGTTTTATTCATGGTTCATTAGATATCGTTGAGAAAAGCTTATTCACAACATTTGAGTTGATCCCGAGCTTGCGGTTTTGCGTTAATGAGCAAATGCTTGTTCCCACGGTCCCTAGACCACTGTGCTGTAATTTCTGTCCTTTACGGACAGAAATATGAAATTTCTTATCAGTTACGAACCGCATTTGCACGTAAGATTTGGCAGACGTGGATTATAGGCTGAGGGTTCAAATGATATAAAAATCTCAACTTTTTCCGAGGTAAATCGGGGGGACGAGGTTGAGGATCACGAAATGCCCTTTACCATGACAACACAAACCTTGACAGTGCCCGGAGTTGCCCGTTTTCTCAATTTGGGTCCGAGTTGGTCAATTTACCACAAATTGTAATGTTAGTTAGGCAGATAATGGTAAAAAACATTGTGCATTTTATTATAAAACATCAATTTGGCAGAGAGGTAGGAATTAACTTTGGAAAACAATTGGATATGGAACCACCTTCATCAAGTTCAATGTCACCTAGAGGTCACAAAGGTCAATTTAGGAAGGTCAAATCCATTAAAACATGCGAATCAGGTTTGTGCTCATACTCTAACACATCATAAACATTTCTCTGATCTATTTGTGACATACATTTCGACTTAATCAAATACGGTCTTCTCATTTAAAGGGACACGAGATTTTATGAGGGATACAAATTGTATTAATTTGCGCTTTGTTGTTGAATATCACCGAGGCATTTCGTATTTTATTGAACACAGAAAAGAAACAAAAACACTGAGTTTTGAACTCCCCTGCTGTCCTGTTCGCGGCCCCGGCCCCATAACAAGCATACTCGGATATCTGCTGTCATGCACAACAGAAAATACAAAACGCATATTTTTACATACGATGGCTTTTTCCGGCTTATTGTCCCTCCAGGGTTGATTAATATGTTGGTAAATTGTTTAAAAAAAATGAGAGGGGGCATATTTGCTGGAAATGTTCTCTATCTCTTAAGCATTAATACATTAACATAACCATGAACAATTCATTGAAGAGATACAGGGACATTGCTCACTGGGGATACATTTCGGTGATTTGTTTGAAAATGCTACAAGTCAATATCACATTTTAAATCACAAAAGCCACAAAATGTGAACCATCGGATTTATATATGCTCTTGATAAACTGAGTTTATTACCTGTATATTTCCTAAAAAACATGAATACTATGAAATAGCTTTTGATTAGGCCTACATTGCAATAACAACTCACACGAGATCAATGTTAATACTGAATGCAGGTGCATCAACATTGCATCGTTTACATTACCAATGCTGTGGTAATATGGCGATGGGACGGTCCATTTTAACATACTTTGCACACGGATCATGTGCTAAAAAACATGATTTTCTCTGAATGAAACATAGGATATCGCCAAGGTCCATTTATTTCACAAATGTGGCCCAAGCTTCGGGGAACCCCAAAATTGAAAAAAAAAAACGGGCAAACTTCGGACACTGTGAAGTTTGGAGCCATTGTTTAGATACGGCACTTTCTTCCCAATTCAACGTAGATTGGTCTCCACATATACTTTAAGAAATACGGTGCTACCAAAAACATTCAAGTTTTAAAAGCCAAATGGACGTTACAAAACTAGAATCAATGTAAATCATCTTAGGAAAATGCTATCTCGCTTTCTAAAAAATGACCACCAATGATTCGAAATGATCTTGTTTTTCCTGAGATGATTGACGGTGGACGTGGTTCCATGCTAAAAATAATCCATAATCAGTATTTAATTGTAAACATTATGCCAAGTTCTATTGCTTTTCATAAAGAAATGACACCAATCTTACAATACTGCTTAACTATGTACATCGATGCAATGTTGAGGCACATGCTATTCAGCATCAATATCGATCTCGTGTTGTGTATTGTTCAAATACAATAGTTTTACGACTGTTTTTACGAGGCCCGGCGATGATCATCGGTCAAAGGGATTGGGGAAGAGCTTTCTCCTTCTATTCCACCTCCCTGGTCAAGGGGAGCGTGCTGGGGATTCTACTAAAAGGACTCTTTCCACGCAAGTTCCATTCATAGATAAACCGTGGCATTTCAAATTATATCAACGCCGGTACGTTGCGGTATCACAACGCAACATTCTACACGAACTCTGCTAAGATACAAGTACATTGTAATGCGGAATTACTAGGAATGTACTCAAAGTGTTATTCTCATTAATAAAAAGACATCTCGCATGTAGTCCTTGTGATCCAAAAAAAGCTGTACTAATGTACTTATTTGTGTGTACTCAAGTGTACTCGGTGTGCTCGGAATGTAATTTTTTGTAATTAAAAATTGTTAGATAGTTTTTTTGATACTTAGAACTTTTCATCATTTTCCATGTGTACTTCAAATAATGATACCATGTGATATCCAAATGTACTTTTTATCTAGACATTTTGAGGTGAAATTTGGAACAAAATACCCATTTTTCGAGTACATTTCGAGTATTGTTTTATATCGAGTCATCACGAGTGCCAATACCATACCTAAATACATTTAGAAAGCACCCCTACCAGTGAACACAGCGCTGGTATAGGAAAAACAGATATTTACAACAAAAAAAACACGATTTAAAGAAAAATTGCACAAAATGACATTTATGTCTAAACAACAAACAGCAAGCCAAATATTAACAAACAGGTGAGTTTAAATGTGACTGAATTATTTGAATATAAAGTACCTTTATAAATATTGGAAGAAATTTTGCTTTCCCTGATGTTTCGTGGAAAGATTGTGGAAGTGTCTTGCCCAAGGAGGACAAACAGGTAGGCCACGGCGGGGTTCGAAACTCACTACTTTTAACGGCTAATACATTTAAGTTCGTTTCCAGTTAAATTCGAGTACACTGTTAGCGAAGTAAATTTTATCTGGAGACGTAAGTGAACAATTAGAGGATTAAAATGTAGTACATTTGAGTACTTTATACAGGATTCAGAAATGTACTAAAAATGTACTCGGATGCTCCTAAAGAAAAAACCGTACTCCGAACGTACTCGTATTTATCAGCGAAAATAAAGTATGAACGCAGTCCGACTCATCCACAGTTTCAAGTTACGAAATGTTCCGTATGCAGGGCAACATTTACAGGCCTGCGGGCAGTGGCGTACGACGGGGGCGGGGGGCAAGTTGCCCCCTCTAGCTCGAAAAAGCGGGACGATATCGACCCAAATATTTCACTTTCATCCTTGTGTGTGTAGGGGAATTTTGACCAATAAAAGTAAATAAGGCGATTTTAGCGCGCGCTACGCGCACATTGCGTCAAGTTCAGACTTAGTTGGAGCAAATCACGGGACGACTTTAAAAGTTGCCACATGGGCGGGACGACTTGAATTTTGCCCCCTCTGGATCGACTGCCTCGGACGCCACTGCTGCAGGGAAATCCGCGCCGACCGAAGGGGTATGGATGGTGAACGGTAATGTAAAAGTTTTCTTTTTTGCTTTGTATCCATTGTGATCCTTAGGTTTATCTCTTGCTGTATTTGTTCTTTTTTTTTTGTTTACTTTCATTGTCATACTCCGCCCTTGTAAACCGTCGGGGAAAAAAGGCGCTTATAAATCCATTTTAACCGAAGAAGAAGAAATGAGAGGTAAACACTATTTTACGAATATCTGTACGGTCTGTACCCAACTCCCGTGATGCATTAAATACAAATGGAGCTCATGAATACAGGTATCCACAGTCTAATTCTAAAAAGCCATGATTTGCAATATTTAATATACAGGAATATTGTTATAGAAAGTAGTGTGTTGTAATTCTCAAAAACATGAATAAAATCTCGAGACATCTCCCAAACTCTCTGTACCACTTTATTCCACCAAAAGCAGTTATGGGGTTCTAATGGGTCTTGTATTTTTCTCAGCTCCAACCATTTTGTCGAGGCAATACCGTTACATATCGTCTCCTGTAGGGTCTATGAATTTCATAGCAGTCACTTTTCTCGTAGCTTCTGAAGTCTGATATACGAATGGGGCTTATCAGCAGATAGCTTCCTGGATAACAACAGCAATGTCCTTCCCCGTCTGTACCTGTGTACACCATTAAAACCAGACACAAAGGAAATATTTTAAAATGCTCGTTGCGATCGCAGTATTAATTTTGATATCAGATTGAAACGCGCGCACGCACTTTTTCTCAGTGTCGTCCTGAAAATTTCAGCTTTCATGTAAATCAATTTTCTGTCAGATTCAGATTGCAGATTCAGATTTATGTCCCATCTCAACAACAATGCTAACAATATAAATGAAAAAAATTACAAAATCAATTGGAGATGAGGATACCAACAAGAATGCAAGGCGTATGATTATAGTACCCTGATAATGTAACGTTATTGTTTACAAAATTAATGATAGACAAAAAATATTCTAAGCCTAATACGTATTGGTACAAACAAAACACTTACTGAGCTAACACCAAACATAAACGAGAAAAGAATTGAACAAAACATCCCAAATCAAATAAACTAAACAAGGCAAGAAACGAAAGTGCAGTGGACAGAGCATACAACATTTGAAGCGCTTGTTACGGTGAATCCGGACAGGTACTGATCGATGTGATTTTATTTTTCAGCCTTTTTAACACAAACAAGAGAGGAACTATTTGAAGTTAAAGATTGTTGGGAATTCAACAAAGCAATCACCCTGTTGTTTTTATTTGTTTCTGGCCAGAAGGGTGTTAGTGGGCTTGATATAAAAAATCCCCCCCCACTTTGCATGACTGTGTTGTAAGTTATGGTCTAATAGTCTGGCGGTTCGAGGTTGGTAAACATTTATGATGATATTGGTGATGCTTAGCTGAAGAGTATGTATGTCATGGATGTTTAAATGTAGTTATAGATTTAAAAAAGAGGGTCGATGTGTGCAAGCCAAATGGGAGTTTGTACAGTTCTGATACGCCTTTTGCATTCGAAAAATAGAATCAAATTAGAGTTGTTTTATCTGCCCAAAGTTGCACAGTAACTGAGATAGGGGAGAGGAGACAAATATAAATTATACAGGGTGTTCGAGACGCGATTCTTGGGTGTGTAAGGACCGAACTTTGCGAATAATACCATTGTATTAGCGTTATTTTTGACACATGAATTGTTGGGATTCAAGATAAATCGTTATCTATCAATTTCTAAGAATATTTTAAATACGGATTAAAAAAAACTACTGTTTTAATGGTTAACAATCAATATTAGAACATTAGTGAATAGGGCGTGGCACTATGCATTGTTCTATGATCATTTCGGTTCTATTAAAACATCTAAAATCATATTCAAAGCATAATGTTTAATCTTACCATAGAACCAATGGTGTTCAATAATGAATCCATGCTTTTTTGATGTAATGTTTAGTTAATTCGTCCACATCATCAGATACAGTAAGTTTCCCAACATTCACCAGTTTATTTGCCTCCGATATTTTCAACAAAAGCAGTATCAACTAGACCTGAGACAGATCTAATTTAAAAGACGGCCGTTATTGGAATGGATGGTGATCCTTAATGCCCCACTTGAGGGGCTGACCTTTGACCCCTGTTGTAACTTCACCAATATGTCACAAATGTCATTAAATGTATAATTTTTACGTGTTGTTAACAACTTTACAAGGAATCCCAATATTATTGAGTTCAACTCAAATCCAAGCATGTCAGGGATTTGACCTTTGCACCGCTATAACGTGACCCCTGGGTCACGAAAAGGGTCAACGAATTTTTTGTATTTACGATTATCCCAAGATTATCCTGTAAATTTCAGTCAATCGGAGCTTGTTTTGTAAATTTTGACCTTTGACCTTGAAACTTTGACCGTTGGGGTCAAAACTATCATACACTTCTTATTAATATTAAGTTACATCACTGTAGGAATAGCGGCTTAATCTGTCCTCGATAGGCTGAGTATAAATCCAATTTGGTCTTATTTTTAAACATTTTTTTGGCAATGAAGGACCCTTGACCCCCTTAATGACCTTTGATCCCGGTATAAAAAAACCTCGTGTACACAACAAAAAGCATTGTTCAAATGCAAAATAAAAAAATTCTTTATGCTTAGTTTGGAGATAAAAATTCTTGAATTTATTTACCTTAAAACAGGAAAGGACCTTTTAAAGCCGTTGACCTCCAAATAAAAATACCTTGCATACACCAGGTAACCTGAATGCATATTTGAAAGTTTAAGTTACATGTACGATGTTTAAGTTTTGAGATAAAAAATTTTGAATATTTTTGAATAGTTTGGTTTTGACCGGAGTTCCCATAATGACCTTTGACCCCTGCCGAGCACAACGTTTGAGAAGGGTCTTAAGCTGCCGTCAGGAGTATGAGTCACGTGGACATGCAAGGGTGCATATACCAGATAGCTATTTTGAAGATTTTTTAAAAAAGCTTTTTAAATTCTGACGGAAGTGTCCCCTTAATGCCCGCTTGACCTCTAGACCATAACTTTTGTGAAGGGTCTAAGCTGCTTCCAATGCCGCGTCCACGGTCACGTGCATGGTAATCTGTAGGCGCTGAAACTTTGTGTGTAAAGACAAAATAAACACTTTTTGACCCCTGTGACCCACTAGATGACCCCGACGGGGTCAAAAGTCATGTGACATAAATGGCCTAAGTCAGCGGTCATTTAGTGCAAGTCTGGTCAGAATATGTCCAATCATGACTGAGCTAGACGCAGTTGAAGTGTGACAAGAAAAGAAAAGAAAGAAGAAGAAGAAGAAACTAGACCTGGGGGGACAGATCGAATTACAAGACGGCCGTATGGGAACGTATTTACTTGATAAAAAGCTAGCTTGGTCATGAATATATCTTTAACTGACT
>JAMKCH010071640.1:0-12331 GCA_023653785.1 Ophioderma brevispina
ACCGCAACCAAATATTTAATAAGACGAGCTATTGAATTGTAAAAATTGGTTTTATTTGGAAAGTTTTGAAAAATAGGCATTATTTTTGTTCTTTGTGAAACACCAGAACAAATTGCTTACATTGCATGTACTGAACCCTTCTCAATACAATCATATCGTTTAAAGCCATCATTTCAGAGCCATTACAGGAGAATGGTAGAATTATGGCATCAAATATCTTAAAAAAATGTTTCAAAGACATATTACCGGCTTTCGTTAATGCACGGTTCAAAGCAAATAATGATTCTTTGCCTTGGTATGCAATGACATTGTGGCCCCCGACCCCAACAAACCAGTAGACATGCTAAGCCCAAATTTTATAAGATATCACTAATTCGGCCTGTTGGCCATCATAAAACCACTTTTCACGTTTCTCAGGGACTCCTTTACGGAAAAAAAAGACCATAAACTTTGTCTTGCTTCCCAATTCACTTTATTACCCCAGTCATTACAATAACTAGGGAAGAGGTGTCAATAGCTTTTGTAGGCCACCAATGGTGTCTGCAAGGATAACAATATCATCGGCATAGAAAAGGGATTTTACTGTAACTGGTGCTAGGAAATAATATGGAAACGTGGGGAGTTATTTGTTTCAAGGAGTTCTGAAAGAGTACTAATAAAAACAGCAAATTTCAGTGGGCTGAGTAAACACCCTTGTCTTAAGCCAATGGGAAAATCAAAAAATTCTGAAATAATATTTCCCGATCTCACACAAGCTTAATTTCTTCCATTCATTGCGGATTTGCGCATACCAAACATTTTCCCGGGTTATCCCCAGTGACCAAAAGTTGCTTAAAAGTTGTATTTGCGGACACTATCAAAATGCTTGAGCAATAAACAATAACTTTTCCTTATTTCAAAAGAACGTCGTGGATGATGCTCTGAAGAGTTAAAAATATTATCAAATACAATAACCTTTCGAAAAACCAGCCTGGTTTTCTGGGCTTACCCTGTTCGTTACACCAAAAAGTCAGTCTTGATTTTAAAACTAAGTAAAACTTTTATACAAAAACATTCAATAAGTATAGGTCTATAATTTGGGATCATTAACTACCTTTTTATGAATAGGAACAATAATACAGTTACCAGGGTTTTGGAAATATTGCAGGATCAAATAGGCAAATATGCATAGAGTTGTATGAGTAAGAGCAGGACTCTTCCAAGTGAAAGGGCTTGAACAGTTCACTTGAAAATACCAAAGCCAGAACAGAATGTCCATACCATATTAACCTCCCAGGTCATGTGGCTTTACAAACGGAAAAGAAAACGGGAATACTTACTACTGTATTCTCAAGCCCATAGATGACAATGGAATTTAATTTTTGTGGTTTGTTAAAAAAGGCAAATGGTCTCTACCGGATATTAATATTGCATGTTAAATCTACGGTGTTCGTACTCTCTTTTAAGGGGCATTCGTGATCCACAACTCGTCTCCCCAACTACCTAAAAAAAGTTGAGATTTTTTTATATCATCTGAACCGTCCTTAGTAATCTAAGTGTACCTAAATTAAGTGCAAAATTCGGTCGTATTTGTGATAAATTCGCAATTTGTATTTTTATGTCCGTAAACTGACCAGAAATTACACACAGTGGCCTATGGGACCGTGGGAAAACAAGCATTTGCTCAAACACAAACGCAAGATCGGGATCAAACTCAAACTTGTGAATACAGCTTTTCGAAGGATATCTAGTGAACAAGGAATAAAAACAGAAGTGGTTATAGAAATCACGAAATGCACCTTTAAATACTGTTAGATGATTTAATATGGAGATATATTGACCCGTCGTTGACCTCTTTCGTGTCAATGATCGCAGTTGGTGTTTTTTTAATTGAAGTTTTTACTGGTTCATTCAGACTTTGGAATAATTTGTAGTTAATATGTGTTATTAAATAATCATTGTTTTTGTCGCGAAAGCGTATGATGGTGAAAAAACAAAACCCCCCTTTTTTTGGGTTTTTGTTTTTTTTTCCCGCAGTGGCATTCGTCAAGATATCGCATTGACCGTATGGTGGTAATGTATGGTTTGTACCCAGCGGGGTTTGTTTGGGGGAAGATTGATTGGAAACACTCTATAAAAGGTAAACAGAAACAAAAGAAAAGACGGAGCGAAAAGGACCAACGAATTACAGTAAATCACTAAAAAGTGTATTTTCACAATTATTACAACACCTAACGTTACAGAGACGGCCGCTATTTCGATGAGAGTCCAGCATAAAGTGATTTGAAGACACGAGTCAAACGATGTGGCACAATCTGACTGTAATGAGTCACATAAAATGAACGGAGGCTGCTTGAGACCGTGGACTAGCTGGCGAGATATTCTACCCAATCAGACCGTCGCCCACTCGTGATCACTCCATATTTTGGAGTATTTGAATTATTGTACATTTCCTCAGAATAGCTGGTGCAAATAGGCGTTGAAAAATAAAAACGTGCGCACCCGGCCGGATTCGAATCATCAACCTTTTGCATATTTTCAAATACTTGATCATTTCGCCTAATAATGGAGTCCAAAATCAGCCCAAAAGAAAGCGTACAAGTACGTATACGTACAAGTTACGTACGTACTAACGTCATTTTAATTTCCCACAATGCAATGCAACTTTTTAAAGAAATACATTAGGTTTTAACTTTTCACCCCAGGACAGTTTATTTTTAAAGTTCTGAGGCTGCAATCTTCACTATATAGAGTTTTATCAACAAAATGTATGTGCGGATTTTTGATATCTTTTTTTAAATAAAAATATCAATTAAGAAAATAGATAGGACGTCATCAGTAACATTTTTTTCAATAATTAAATTTCGACACATGAAATCAAAATTTTGACACATTTTGTTCATGATGTTGGTTGGCATTAGTTCTGAATTGTTTATCCTTTCTCATCTCAAATCTGAGAATCCCGAGAGGATTTTGGAAAATTCGTTTGTATTTCTTTATAATTTGGTGACGTATGTACGTACTTGTAGGTATACGTACAAGTACGCTATCGTCTGCACTGAAAATTTAAAGTATGTACATCCCATGATGAAAAACCGTATTGGACCCAGTTGATAATTTAATTACGCAGCCATTTGTTTCATGTGCAGTACTTGGCAGCTTGGTGTTGTGGGCTTCTTCTGCGTCCTGAAGTAATCAGAAGACAATTTCTTTGAACAATTTGAAACGACAGGCTAGTGAAAAATACTGTTCTTGTTCTCACTTACCCGAAAATCTCTTCGAAAGACTCCAAATTCGAATTCAAAGTTCTAAAATTCAAGCAACGAAACATTTTGACTTATTCAATTACATTTATTAAAGAGTTTAAACAGGGTTAGTTGTCGTAGGAGGGATATTATTTTCTGTCGTAGCTGAGGAATTTTGATCAAACGTAATTGCTTTCGTTAAAAGTCTTTTCGCTGCAAGTTGGAAAGGACGATTGCGGAAATAATAAATACAAACATTCCACCAAGAATTACAGTACATGAATATCCGAACAAAATAATATAAAGTCAGTGAAACAGAAGTTTCGGAGTAATAAATATAAAAGCTAAGGATAAAATTTGGTAGCCATGCAACAGCAAAAGCTCCAGCAACGATGAAGAAAGTAATCGCTCCTTTATAGTCCTTTCTAGTAACAACAAAATGTCTTTGCTGAGCTTCTATGCGCATGGAATGTTTTCTTGCAATTAAGTACAATTTAATATAAAGCACAAAAATAGTTAGAATTGGAATAGCAATCAACAAGAAGAAATTGGTCAAAAGTGATCCTGCGCTTTGTGTAGATTCATATTTGCCCGAAAAAATAGTTCCGTTCATATCTTGTGATTCTAGCACGCTTTGAGTTACTGTATCATTCGGTATACGATCGCCAGTAAAATTGCCACTTTCGTTGCTCACTTTTGTTGTCGATCCCGAATTTGAAGGAACACTAATACCTGCTATAAGTGAGAATATCCACACAATAGTTATGATTATTCTTGCCCGATTTTGAGTCATTAGAGTTGGGTACCGCAATGACCATGCAACTGCCATGTAGCGTTCAATTGTAATTACCATTAGAGACAGAAGACCAGAAATCAGAATAATTAGGTGTACTTTAGCAAAGAAAGCTGGGAATAATTCCCCGTAAGGCCAATCTCCATTGTTGGCTGCTCTGCCTACACTCGGTATAACGAGAAATATTCCTACCATAAGATCAGACACGGTAAGAGATCGCAGGAAAAGTTTGGTAACGTCATTAAAGGCAGTATTGTCTAAATGTCGAAGAACACACAGCACAAAAATATTACCGGTAAGAATCAAAACTGCTGTAATTGCAAGCAGGGTTGCAGTTAAAATGTTGGAAAACATCTGCGAGGCTGACACAGAAGACATGGCGTTTAAATAAGGTTTCGTTTTAAGTCTGTTTAATAGGAACGACCGCCAAAATACAACTCGCTTCATATAAACAACCCTATACTTATCTCACGAATGCACGCTTTCTTCGATGCTTTCACCACATATAGACGACCGAGAATATTGATGAACAAGTAAACCTTTTGAAACCTTTTTGAACTGGACTATTTGAATCCCTGTATCATAGTTAAATAGACGTTTCCTTGAATACAATTACGTCACTCATTATCTTGGTAACACGTGACATCAATATCACTATAAGTTAGTGTCGATACGTAAATATATAAAGCTGCTGACAGCTTTTAAAAGCAAAAGCAATGAATTCCCATCTTCTTCCCCTCAGTATTCCTCTCTCAGAAGAAAAATAAAAGTGTGACTTTAGAGAATTGGGAATATCTGTTTTAGTTCAACATTATTAGATTATAAAGCAAACCCGCAAAACAAATCTGATTTCAGCGATAAAATGACACACCAAGGTTACTCCGTATTGTACGCGTAGCAATGGTTACTTTTCTCTTTTTGACTAATTTGTTAGCTATCCACCGGAGCAAGAAAAGATATTGCGTCACATAAGTTTTAATGCTCTACTCGAAGCGTAATATTACATATTCTTGCAGGAAAAAGAGATTATTATTACAAATAATAATATTTACAAATAGAGTGGTCACGTTTTATATAAATTATCTGCTATCCAAACGACCGCTGGACCGATTTATAATCAGATATTTTTGGTGATATGCTTCCATGTGAGGGAGAAACCATCATATGAAAAATCGGACCATGATTGGGTCACCCACCTTTAATTCCTAAAAGGTGCATTTCGTGATCCCAGCCCCTTCTGTTTTATTCATTTCTCATCTCAATTGAGAATCCCGAGAGGATTTTGGAAATTCCGGTTTGGATTTCTTTATAATGTTGGTGCGTTAGGTAACGTACTTGTGGTATAGCGTACAAGTACGCTATCGTCCTTCAACTGAAAATTTAAAGTATGTCCATCCATGAATGAAACCGATTGGGACCCGTGATAATTAATTACGCAGCCATTGTTTCATGTGCAGTCCTTGGCAGCTTGGTTTGTGGGCTTCTTCGCGTCCCTGAGTAATCAGAAGACAATTTCTTCTTTGAACAATTTGAAAAAAAAACGGGAAAAACAGGCTAGTGAAAAATACTGTTCTTGTTCTCACTTACCCGAAAATCTCTTCGAAAGACGCCGAATTCGAATTCGAAGTTCTAAAATTCAAGCACGAAACCTTTTTTGACTTATTCAATTACATTTATTCAAGATTTAAACAGGGTAAGTTGTCGTAAGGAGGGATATATTTTCTGTCCGTAGCTGAGGAATTTTTATCAAACGTAATTGCTTTCGTTAATCGTCTTTTCGCTGCAAGTTGGAAAGGACGATGTTTGCGGAAATAATCAATACAAACATTCCACCACGGAATTACAGTACATGAATATCCGAACAAAATATATAAAGTCAGTGAAACAGAAGTTTTTTGAGTAATAAATAAAACTAAGGATAAAATTTGTATCACCAGCAACAGCAAAAGCTTCCAGCAACGATGAGAAGTAATCGCTCCTTTATAGCCTTTCTTAGTAACAACAACCTGTCTTGTGCTGAGCTCATGCGCATGAAATTGTTTTCTTGCATTAATTACATTTAATATAAAGCACAAAAATAGTTAGAATTGGAATAGATCAACAAGAAGAAATTGGTCAAAAGTGATCCTGCTCTTTGTGTTGAATTCATTTTGCCCGAAGAAATAGGTCCGTTCATATCTTGTGATTGTACATGCCAGGCTTTGGCGTTCTGTATCATTCGTAATGCGATCTCCAGTAAAATTGCCACTTTCGTTGCTCACTTTTGTTGGTCCGATCCCGAATGTGAAGAACACTATACCTGCTATAAGTGAGAATATCCACACAATAGTTATGATTTCGTGCCCGAAGTTTGAGTCTTGAGTTGGGTACCGCAATGGACCCGCAACTGCCATGTAGCGTTCATTGTAATTACCATTAGAGACGAAGACCGAATCAGAATAATTAGTTGTCTTTAGCAAGAAAGCTGGGAATATCCCCGTAAGGGCCATCTCCATTGTTGGCTTCTCTGCCTACACTCGGTTAACGAGAAATATTCCTACCATAATCCGACACGGTAAAGACGCATGAAAAGTTTTGGTAAACGTCATTAAGCAGTATTTGTCTAAATGTCGACGAACCACACAGCACCAAATATTACCGTAAGAATCAAAAACTGCATGTAATTGCAAGCAGGGTTGCAGTTAAAATGTTGGAAAACATCTGCGAGCTGACACAGAAGACATGGCGTTTAAATAAGGTGTCGTTTGTTAAGTCTGTTTAATAGGAACGACCGCCAAAATACAACTCGCTTCATATAAACAACCCTATACTTATCTCACGAATGCACGCTTTCTTCGATGCTTTCACCACATATAGACGACCGAGATATTGATTCAACAAGTAACCTTTTGAAACCGTGTTGAACTGACTATTTGAATCCCGTATCCATAGTTAAATGAGACGTTTCCTTGAAATACACTTACGTCACTCATTATCTTGGGTAACACGTGACATCCATATCCCTATAAGTTAGTGTCGATACGTAATATATAAGCTGCTGCAGCTTTTAAAAGCCAAAGCAAGAATTCCCATCTCTCCCCCGTATCTTCTTCGCAGAAGAAAAATAAAGTGTGACTTTAGAGAATTGGGCAATATCTGTTTTTAGTTCAAGCATTATTATATTATAAAGCAACCCGCAAAAACAAATCTTGATTTCGCGATAAAATGACACACCAAGGTTACTCCGTATTTACTCGTAGCAATGGTTGCTTTTTCTCTTTTGGATAATTTGTTAGCTATCCACCGGAGCAAGAAAAAGATATTGCGTCACATAAGTTTTAATGCTCTACTCGAAGCGTAATATTACATATTCTTGCAGAACACAGATTATTATTACAAATAAGTAATATTTACAAATAGATGGTCACGTTTTATATAAATTATCTGCTATCCAACGACCGCTGGACCGATTTATAATCAGAGTATTTTGGTGATATTCTTCCCTGTGAGGGAAAACCTCATAGAAAATCCGGAACCATGATTTGGTCCACCCACCTTTAATTCCTAAGGTGCATTTCGTGATCCCAGCCCCTTCTGTTTATCCATGGTTCCCAGATATCCTTGAGAAAAGCTATTTTTAATTGAGTCTGGCCTTTTTGACGGCCTTTGACTCATGGGACGATAATGTGCGGTGGTTCGTTTTGGTAGCCAGGGGGTTTGCGAGATTTCAAAACGCTACCCTACACCTACGTCACAAGCGTACTGTTCTAGTTACTGCTCAATGACGTTACTCATGACAAGAAACTGTCGTGTGTTGCCAAGCAGTCCTATAAACGAGTAAGATTCTACGCGTAACCTTAAAGTTTAAATGCGACCTTACACGCGTTATAATATACGAGACCTTGACTGGGCAAATCATTTTCTGAAAGCTTGAAAAATCACTTCACCAAAATCTTACCGTAATTGCACTGCCCGACTCCATGAAATATAAGGTGACTTTCTTAACAAAAATCCAAGCTTAGAACATGCCTCCATTTCAATATCAATTTATGATTTGATGAGAAACAGGAAGATGTTGCAAAGGCCTGTGGGGCACTTGTAATGATGCCTGATATACCTTTCCGTCCTTCATCTTTATTAGGACAAAATAAATAAATTGTTTGTCATAGAGGCTCCCGAAACGGTAGGGTCGGTAGGTCGAGATTTTGTTTTTTAAAATTGTACTTGAAACTCAATTTGAAGAATGCTTATAACAAAACACACATTTTCCTGCTGAACTCTCTTATTCAATAGCCAGCGATTCAAAACACTCGCCCAACTCTGGCAACATGGTACATGCCGATTCAGGTACATGATGATTTCATAGGTGTGCCGCCAATCCCGCATCAAAAGGCACCCAACTGCGTCCACATTTTTCTGAAGGGATAGCAGGAGACTGGAATGGTAAACCGGATAGTTAGAAATAACATTTGCATTTTGGTAATGTCTATTCGTTTCACTATAAGCCAAAAAAAAATCCATGGATGCCTAAGCTGTCAAAAACACAGCCCGTAATCGTTGCAGTTTGTTTTTACCTCCACGACTATGATTTTGTTGAGGATTTTGTGCGCCGTAATTGAATCAGCGAATGAGGACCAATAAAGGCTAGCACAGGCAAGTGACCCAGATGAATAGACAGTCCTATGGTGTTTAATAATATTTTTGGCTGTTTACTTGCACATTCACTGACAGTGGATATACTGCATCGATTAGATCGGCCATTTTGAGAGTTGTCAGGCGGGTGAAACTGTGTACAAAATGCCAGAGATGATTCGCAGTCTAGTATATAATAGCGCCCACCATTTTCGATGAGTCACGAATTATTGGGATGCAGTTTGACGTTGACCGGGAATGACGTAGCGGCCCAGCGCCACGTACGACCGGCGATCCCTGAGTCACATATTTCATCAGTATTCTCAACTTCGTGATCGAGTGTCCTACCCCGATTTATTTAGGATCCCTACACAAAAAAGAAGTGGTGTGAAGACTTTATAACGTTTGGTTTTACGTTCAAAGCCGACTAACTAGACGGTTTCAGCTTTAAAACAAAATTTTTCCTAACAGATATTCTTCATCACCTTTATAAACTGCTGAATGGAATCATGGCTAATTTTTTTATATTTAACTTTTAATATTGAAACATCTAACTCGGCAATACTGTATACTAAATCTCAACCCAAAATTATACGGGTACAGAATAAAACTTATAGATTCATAAGTCTGGAACCACTACAAGCCACGATAACGACAACAAATACTAAATGAGTTGGAAATGAATGTTCCAAGATCGGAAACACCCCAATAACACATGGGTACAGGTATTATTTCCCAGATTTTTATTATTATTTTGTAAATTAATTTTTATACCAAAACTTGAGGTTTGGGGGGGTTTAATTCCGTATAAAAAAGTAATAACTACAAAATATGGTATGTCGGGAACAGACAAACAACAATTTTTGGCCTAGCTACAAGAGGCTACACGAGGCAGCCCTTTGAACAACATCCAAATACTATTAGCTTATGTATGTATGGACTAGAATCAATCTCAACCATAGTGTCAGTTCAATACTCATTCACCAATATATATTTGAGGAAATGCACACCGTGTATTTTAGTATGATTATTTTGGGTATTACCCAGAACATGCCATGGTCCCTGTTTGTTAGGGGGAACCTCGCTTTTTAGGGCTAAACATAACACTTTAAATTTAAATTTAAGGAAACTTACCTTTTTATTGCTTTTTGTTGACAACAATCGAGCGTCTGTTCTAAAGTTATGGCCAAAAAGGTGACTTTGTGAGTCAAAATTCACTTATATATTTGTCTTATGTAGTTGATTGTTTTCTCAATAATATTATTGTTTTTACTTTATGGGGCAGATGGCCCCATAAAATGGGTCCTAATGGGACTAATATAAAATATTCTAGTTTATTGTGGCCAATTTATATTCTCTAATTTGCTTTTTATCCCATCTCCATAGGTAAATCGGTTTTGCGAAATCAGTGCAAGCTGAGCAAGCGATGTCAATATCGTAAAAAAAATTGAGATCACAAAACCTTTCCCTGTGAAATTTTAATTAACTAATAAAATAATAATATTATATTTTACTTTCAGCTGATGAATTTCAGAATTAGTACTTGAATTTTTCACAAATATGGTAAAATAGAGATCAATAGCTATATACTCTTGAGATATATATTTTTAAGTGAAAATATTAAATTTCGCAGCTTGAGAAACAATAACATACATAAGAAATATTATAAGTAATTTTGACCAACAGTCGCGAAGCACCTTTTTTGGCATAAACTTTTGAACGGACACTCCGATTGTTGTCACCCAAAAAGCATAAAAGGTAATTTTCCCCTTAATTTAAATTAAAGGTGGTTATTTTTAGCCCCCAGAGGGTATTCCCCCTTCCCCACTGGCGGTGCCAAATTGTGTACACGCTTTTATATGGAGTGGTGGAACTGCGCACTATGAGTGAGATTGCGATTTATTCCGTCCTGAAATACGTGTTTTACACATACACTTCAGATTAGCCTGATGCCTTACCCTCCCTAGTGTCCAGTGTATAGGTGTTGTTTGTGTTTTTGGCAATCCATTTATGTTCAGGCCCCCCACCAGAAACAAAATGCAAAATGTGGTCCTTCCCCCCCCAAGAATCAATGCCACTCACAGATAATTGCTAATTAAATATAGCGCCATCCTTGCAAAGCAGTATTGTGGGTCTTGGAGGGGGGGGTTCCATATTTGGAAATTTGTCAATTGCCCATTGAATCCTGTATTATAATTTACATTACAATCAATCTTTTTTGAATTTATGTAAAGTGTAACTTTTTATTTTTAAAACAGCAAAAGGTAACTTTGAGCATGTCGGCTATTTGTAATGCGGAATGTTTCAATTTTTTTCATCCTTCTCATTAAACTATAGAGGGCGTCCTTCAATCCTTATCCGGCGATGTCATTTAGGCGACGAAAAAAGAAAACCCTGTTTTACGGGCGAGCGGACCTTTCGAGTAGGGTCGGTCGGTCGGGCGAATTTTTTCTTTTTTTTTCTTTTCTGGAGCTCAAAATTGGCCTAAAATAGCCCAAAAATCTGAAAAATCAAGAGAAAAAATGATTTTTTTTTACAAACAAATTTTCTAAAAAACATTTGCCAAAATTTATAAATCTGGGCTTAAAACAAGCTGATTTTACATGATTTTTGGAAAAACTAAAAAAAAAAAATCTGCAAAACTGAAAAATCAGAGTCGGTCGGGCCCGTAAAACATGTTTTTTTTATTTTCGTCGCCTTAGCTTGAAATATACGATCACCAGTTAAACCCTTCTTATATTGACAAAGTTAGGTCTGTACCAAGTTCAATATTTGTCCAAGGAGGACTAACAAACAAGGCGGGTTAGCGTGAATGACCCCCATTTGACCACTGACCAACTAAACCTTTGGCCCCAAGTCTGTGAACACCCCATATGCGCCAACACTTAATAATTACTCGAACCAAAGAGCATTGATAGCACCTCCAAACTGTAGAAGAGCCAAGGTTGAGAGCGACCCCAAAATGACTCCTAAATGACGTGTTTTGGATGAAAACTCTGCGAAGGGTGCATTTGTATATTTGTTAGATAGACTAACGTTAGACCTGGGTTTAAACCAGGGTTAGCCCTACATGAGTGGACCTTTTTTTCTCTTTCAACATACTGTGAAAGTTAAATGTAACGGGTGAGAAAATTCCTCATGGATGTGCCATCAAACCCATCCATGGAGAATGTTATCACCTGTTAAAACACATTTTAGAGTATGTTGGAAGGAAAGGGGTCCACTCATGTAGGACTAACCCTGGTTTAAACCCAGGTCTAAAGTTAGACTCCCTTTCAGAATACCAGCCTAGAAGTATTAGTGGGGAACATGCATTTGCAGGGAGGAAGGTTTGTACAAGGGGAAATAAAACGTAGTTATAACAACATTCTGACCATATTGTTAGGATTGTAGCGGGATGGAAATTGCATAATGCCTCACGGGGTACTAATTTTATGTACTAGAGTATATTATACGTTTATCTTTATTTGGAGCCCTGACATTGAATGCGATTAAATTGTCAGGCCAGTGTCCATCCCCCCCTTTTGCATAATTCAGTAGATTCAACTAAGTCATGTGGCCCGATTCCGCCAATCAACGCGTCGCCCACCTCATGGGTTTAGCGCGATTTCCTGGCCTGGTCAGATTTCTTCGCTTCATTGCCAGGTACGCTACATTTTGGAAACCAAGCTACAAGAATCTCGATAATTGCTGCAAAACGGCA
>JAMKCH010071644.1:0-12944 GCA_023653785.1 Ophioderma brevispina
AAACACTAAATTTCCTTGAAACCACTTTCCTCACAATCGTCCAAAGTTCCACCTTTTTCGTTCACAAAAAAACAAAACAAGCCTTTTCGGCCCAGGAGAGGACTTCAACACATAACAGATCCAATTTATAATAGCCTAAACACCACTCCTTCTATCCAAAACGGTTGACAGAAGTTCAATTTTTCTCACAATGCAAAAGGCAGTACCTACCACAATACGTGCACACTTACTGTCTTCTGACGGCACATTTTATGATTTCAAAAGTAGACCAATTCCAATATACAGACTAACGTCTGATAACTACTGTTACTATTGGAACCCAGTAGCACATTGTGATCGGGTTTCTGACATGTGCAATCTGACGGATAGTGTGTCTTTGTAACTCGGTATAACCCTTCTTTTTACCACCAGGTAGCAAAGGGTATTTGTACTCTTTAAATATCAGCAACTAAAGGGACATTGTGGGATTTCGGTATTTTTGATTGTCAACCTCTGGTGTGTAAACAAGAGAAAGTTCCGTGAATGAAGTTTAATTGGACTAATGCACTATTCAGTACTTTGCTACCCTGTCATACCACTGCTGTCCAGGGTGCCGAAAGAAAATAATATTTATTATAAACGTACAACATGACTCCTAACGCTTGTAATCCATGTCCCAGCAATTGTCATAATTAAAAGGGGGATGACCCATTTAAGTCTATGAATTTTTCATCTGAATCAGAATGGGCCTTCACCTCCAAAACCCATCTGTAAAGTTTTGTGCCGATATTTCAAGCTGTTTTTGAATGGAGCTAAAACATGTTTTTGTAATCCCCTTAGAGTACTCTGTAACTTTAATATTGTTCCGCCAAAATGGGGCATTTTCACACATAACATCCAAACCAACATCCTTTTGCAGGTAAATGAGAAAATTTGTAGCTTTCTTCTGGACCAACTTTTGACCACTTCCGGTAAAATCGTGGGTCCCTGGGGACGAGGCTAATGGTGATCGGACCATGGACCTTTAAGCGTGACTGACAGGGTGTCCCTATGACTTTTCAAAGAAATGTCGTAAAGTGCAAATGTTAAAACTATGGCACGTTTTTTTTCTAGGCACTCTTTTTATTTTGTCTTTAATACCTTATATAGAGACTTAAGTACATTAGCAATATCTAGCTTTGTTAAAATGACCAATCATGACAAAGCTTATTATACACTGAACAGACGACCGATTTGAAGTCTACCAGGGACGGTGTAGACTTCAAATCAGCATGCATTCAAACTTATTCTAATACTTTGCAAACTCTTATGACGCATCATTTGCCTTATGTAAATAATACACATATGTGTCTATTATGTATTTGTGTAAAAGGTAATCAGCCATATTGATCATTTTGTGGTCTGCCAGCTATATCTGGAGGACCACTAGCAACCTGTTGTGCGTGTGTGGTGTTGTATGTGTGTGTGTGTCAACTAAAATGTTAATTTTTAAAAAAATTGACCTCAAGTGAAGTTGATGTTCAATTGGAACCAAACTTATGTCATAGGTGCACGAACCTGGATGCCCCCTCATGGATGATGAGGTCAAGTTTGTGCCAATTCAAAGTCGTGTGCGGTCAAGTTGAAAAACGCCTAAAAATGTAAAATTGACCTCAATTGAAAAGTTGAAGTTCCAATGGAACCAAACTTGTGTCTAGGTGCTCCATGGGTTCCCTCATATTTTGATGAGGTCCAAGTCATTGCCAAGGTCAAAGGTCAGGAGCGGCCCACAGCTTATATTCTTGAAAAGCAACAAGTCCATGTCGTCAAGGGTGGTATATATCGTCGGTATATAAAGAGTCATGATAACTCCCGCAGGCTGTCTGTAATTAACACTGAAATTCACAGAAAAAGCTTATTAATCTGCCCTTTGTATTGTCAAGTTTTTTGCATAGTAATTACGTGTAGTAATTCGAAAACAGCTGCAGTAAGTAAATCTTAAAAATGAATCGCTCATCTGTTAAAAAAGCTTTAATAGCATGGTGTTCACAGACAAAGGTTATTCACTATTTGCCTCCTTGCCATCACAAGCTTAAAACGGGATACAGTAAGCGATAATGCAGAAAATAAAAAATGTGGAACATGCATTTTTAGGCTTATCGATCAAAGATCATTATGTACAATCCCCATCTAATACTTTTATGTGAGGAACAAAAAGCCACAAATAGTTGAAAAATGAAATAGGCAAGGAAATTTGGTCATACCGTCTCCCGAAAATAGACATACAACATCTCAAAATGAACACTAAACACGACTGTGGTTTACACAGTACAGAATAAACAAAGATCAATAAATATTTTTGTGTGAGGCCAGGTGCACATATTAGCTTATAAATTGGGAATTCACACAGAAAGGCTTTTATCTCAAGTCGGAATTTTGTACGGACGTATAGGAAAGGACAAGAACAGATAAAAAAATATGTGTCTTAAATATATGGGATTTCAAGCCCATTCACTTGCAGGTTAGGTTTATCAAATCTGGTAGTAAAAAAATACAAAAATAGAATTTTGATGATTTTTTCAATGATTCGGATCATCAAATTGTGTTTAATCCCTTTAAGTTAAGGAATAAAGTTCATGTCAGTTAAAGGCACTATCAGTGATTTGCAATCAGGAATCGAAAAAACATCATCTCAAAAATCAGATTTTGCAAGGTCTGTAACAAGAGGACAGGTACCCAACATATTCAACAAATGATAGGGCCAGAAGCAAACCGAAATAGGGACAACATCGGATATTTTAGCATTACTGTCCGTTCGAGACACTTACTCCATACACACACTTGAATGGAGAGTCATAGCTTGAACACTGCCATTTGCTGCCTTTTCTGTCAATTCTTCAGTGGAAAAAGTAAATTATGAGAGTTATAGGACTTATTTACTTCACTTTTAAACCATCTCTTCAAATTTCAAATATTTTGACCTTTTGATGAACCTGATGAGTGTCTTTAATGTGTAACATAGAACTGTCAATGAACGTAAGGTCACAAACAAGAGTAATGTTCCAAATAACCTGTGTTTCACATTTCATCCTCGTAGTTGGATATTACCCACTTTGAAACAGAAAAATTGGAATTTTTGCAACGAATATGTGTGATTGAACAGGGTTTCACATGTCACTTTATGCTTGTCTGTTTCATGGTAAAGTCAGAGTTCTGAGGTCATCGTGGGCATACGTAGGAAACTGAGGGTGGTGTTGGAGTGAATAGGTTATCAAATGTTTAAATGTTGAAAAAAAGATGAACTTGTGTGGATGCGACAGAGTGGCGATGATCGAGGAATGTGTGTGCCTTAGGAGGATGCACTGAGGATTGGGTATTAATGAGAAATGGAAGTATGGAGACATCCTTTGGTATTTTAGAGATTTAAGTATAAAACTTCCAAGTGAGCTGATGCCAAATTCTGTACATTATACAAAGGTATTGAAATTGTAACACAGGTTTGTAAACCAGAGGGGTGTATAAGTGAGTCAATACACATGTGACAATGTACCCGTTTGGGGAAATTTCTCCTCAAAAAGGCAGTGATCCCACAAAAATCCTATGCTTAAACAATAAAAACCTGACTTTTAGCCCACAAGGTTCTATAACTGAGAGATTTTTGCATAATCATGAAATGTTTCTGAGTTAGTGAACCTTTTGAACCAAGTGTTTAGTACAGTACAGTATAGGCACATGCAATGTATTGTGGGATTGATCAAACACCCTCTGGGTAATATGTAACATTTAAGTGATGCAAATTTATATGTGTGAAAGTTTTGTTCACAGAGAGTTGCTTAACCACTACGACTCCATGTACATTCACTTATATGGCAGGGTGTTGTAGATGGAATGTTGTCTAGGTGCAAACAGGTGGAGGGACTATGGTTGTATGCAAATGCACTTTAATCAGTTGTCTTTCATATCCTTCGTAATGTCTGGAGTCCAGTAATGTTTGAACAGAAACAAGTAGAAAAATTCATAAATATGCATTTTTGTACGTCATTGTAAGTCAAAGCAAGGAATATTTCTTAGTGTTTCATTTTTGTCATGGTGTGGTAGGAACTGACTTTATTTATCTAGTAACAAGGATGTCTTCAGAGGTAATTGAGATAGTATTATGATGACATTATGACTTGTATAATGGCTAGGTTAAGTGTAACTATTATAGTATAGCACCGTTGTCATCACTGAGACTCCAACTAGTTTATCGCAGATGATGAACTCAGGCTATAACATTTTTAAAGGGGTAAATGGGCGTTATCGGAGTTATTTCATTGGTTTATCAGGTTACTAAACCTATCTTAGAGCATCAGTGTGGTTAATCATTGGGAGTTATTTATGAATGATATAATTTGGGGCATTCACATTCATGGTGTATGCTGAGGTCAGGCGATAAACTTGGCTAGGGCAAGGTGGTAGAGTTACTGCAAACGATCTATAGATATATTATATATAATATATATATATATAATCAATATACAAAGGTATATTAGGGAGGACGTTGACTAATTATAGCTTATAATGAGCTCTTATAGTTATTAATATATTCAATCCGTGTTATTCTAGTGGATTACCCTTCATTGCAATTAAATAATATTCATATCCGTTGACGGAATAAACCGCAATCTAAGGAAACGTTAGGGAGACAGTAAATGTCTCCCTAACGTATCAATGAGTACATACAAAAAATCTCAGTGTTCTCCCTAAGGTTGCGATATATAGATTATATATATATATAATATATATAAATATATATATATATTATATAATTTATATATTATGATAAGATATATATATATAGATATATATATATATATATATATATATATATATATATCAAAGAAGAGCTAACTCGGGTAGTTATCAATATATTATCAGGTTTTAACTTGGGGAGTTATCTAGACTCACCAGGGGTAATTGGGGAGTTTATCAATGGTACTATCAGGAGTAAATATTTAAAAGTGTATCGGGGGTAATTCAGGTTTTTTAATGGTTATTATCAAGGGAGTCAGGAAGTTTACATTTGTGATATCAGGGGAAACTCATGTAGGTTATCAATGGATCTTGGGGGATAACATCCTGGATAACGTAGATTAGATTGTCAATGGTAGATCAGGTTACTCAGCTAGTTTATCAGTGCTAACTATCACGAGGGTAACTCAGGGGTAGTAGGTATAGTTGGTAGTAGTTAATTACAATGGATTTAGCGGGGGTAACTCAGGTAGTTATCAATGGATTCATCAAGGGCCCTAAGGTAATTTATCAATGGTATCATCAGGGTTTTAACGCAGTTTCAAGTGGGTAACTTAGTTTATAAATGATACCATTTGGATGGGAATAACTTTGATACCGGACCTTAAGATTGTTTTATCATGGGGTTCATTAGGGTAACTTGGGTTTAGTATCATCATGTTTAAACTGGGTAGTTTTGTCGTGTTAAATTGTATGAAATAATTACCAGTTTAAATCAATGTAAAAAGGTGGAAATATTACTAAAAGTATATTTTTACACAATGAGAACTCAGTTTACAAATGGTATCATGACTTTGGGCAAATGGGTAGTATCATGATGCCATCAGGCTAACCAAAAGGTCTGTTCATTGGTATCAGGGATAACACAGGTCATTCTCGCACCCCAAATTCACAAAAAGTCACAAGTCCATTTTTTGCTGATTTTTTTGTTATAAAAAGGTTTCAAATTAAAGAAAAATTGTTGACATAGGTCCACTTTTTGGTGATAAAATATTCAAAAAGTAAAAAAAAAAAAACCCCAGAAGAGTGACCATATGTATCCCTTTAAAATGGTACAGGAAACAAATTCTTTTTAATTTATGGCCTTACACTAACAAATACCCTAACCCTAAGGCCAAAAATAAAAAAGGAATTGTTACATGTAGAATGTGAGAGGGGTAATGGTAGGTGGTGGTACATATGGTGTTTTTGAACTCTTGCCAAACCCAGACCATTTAGGGCGGTTAGGTTCCTATTTTACCAAAAAAGTCCATTTTTATTTAAAGTCCACTTTTCGACAGTCCTGCACAGGCCACCCAAAATAAATAATGTGTACGCCCTGAGTTTATCATGTTATCATCAGGAGAAGTCAGTTGTTTATCAATGGTTATCATCAGGTGGAACTCAGGTCGTTTTACCATGGTTCATCAAGTAGTTTTTATTGTACGTTATCACAGGGGTGGTAACTCAGTAGTGTTGACATGATATCATTAAAATAAATTCAGGTACAGGTAAAGCATTCATCAAGGTAACTCAGGTAGGTAGTTGATCAATGAGGAGGGGGGTTACCTCAGTCCAGTTTACCAATGTTATCATCAGTGGTAAGTAAAATTTCAATGACATCAGGGAATATTCAGGTTAGGCTTGGAATGGATTCATCAGAGCAACTCGGTAGTTTGGTATCATCAGGATTACTCAGGCAGTTTACTCAACTGGTTCATCAGGGTAACTCGGGGATTTTTATCATGAACTCATCAGGGGGTAAACCTCTAGTAAGTTTCGCATGACTCCTACGGATAATCTATAACTGCTTTTCAACCTGGTATTTTTTAATCAAAGAACCTTATGTAATTATGATGTTTACAATGAGTTAATTAAAAAAACTTGGTATTCCTGAGGGAGTACCTCTAGGATTACACCAGTGACACCATTGGGATATCTTGGGTAGTAATTTTATCAATGTGATAAAATCGGGGGGTAGTTATTGATGGATTCATCAGGAGGCAACTTTGGTAGTTCATCAATGGATTGTGCAGGGTTGGTCATTATCAATGATTCATGAGGGTTAGAACTCTAGGAGTTAATGAAGTCATCAGAGGTAGTTTATCAATGGATTAATCAGGTGTAAACTCAGGTGTTTATACAATGGATTCCATCCATGGTTAACTAAAGTAGTTTTCGATCAGATATTAATTTGGGGTGGTAGGGATCTTGTAGTTTATCAATGGATTCATCAGGGGTAACACAGTAGTTTATCAATGGAACATCTGGGGTATCGCAAGAGTTGTTATTAAAAGATTTCTCAGAGGGTAATCTCAGATCTGTTATCAATAGTATCAGGGATTATGTCAGGAGTTATCAATGGTATCAGGATAATGAAGGTTGTTTATTCAGTGGATTCATCAAGGGTAACATAGGTAGTTTTCAATGTATTTATGAGGGGTAGCTTAGGTAGGTATCAAGGATTAATCAGTTGTAACTCTAGTAGTTTATCAATGGCTTCATCTGGGGTAGTTTATCAGAGGAACTTGGGTAGTTGCATTCAATGGTCAACGGGGGTAACACAATATTTATCAATAGACTGATAATGGTGGTAACTATAGTAGTTTTTAAATAGAATTGTCCATCAGGGGTTAACACAGGTAGTTATCATGGTTTATATGGGGTGGGAACTAGGAGTACACAGGTACACCGAGTAGGATTATTTTTATCAACGAAACTAAGGTAGTTATTGATGGATTCATCAGGAGCAACTCTGGTAGTTCATCAAAGGATTTGTTCAGGGTAATATCAATGGATTTTTTTTTTCATGAGGTGGTAACTCTAGTAGTTAATGGAGTCATCAGCAGTAGTTATCAACTGGAATTCATCAGGTTTTTTGTTAAACTCAGGTAGTTTATCAATGAATCCTACGGTAATTCTATAACTTCTCAACTGTTATTTTAATCAAAGACATTATGTAATTTATGATGTTTACCAAATGAGTGTAATTAAGGAAAAACTTGGTATAATTAGGGGGTACCTCTAGGATTACACCAGTGACACCATTGGGATATCTTGGGTAGTTAATTGTATCAAAGATAACTCGGGTAGTTTATTGATGAATTCATCAGGAGCAATCTTGGTAGTTCATCAATGGATTGTCAGGGGGTGGTAATTAATCAATTGATTCATGCGGGTTAACTCTAGTAGTTAATGGAGTCCTCAGCGGTAGTTTATCAATGGATTAATCAGGTTGTAACTTCAGGTAGTTTATCAATGGATTTCATCCATGGAAATCAGGTTAGTTTAGCGATAGATTAATTTGGGGTAAAACTCTGTAGTTTTCAATGGAGTCATCAGGGGTAACACAGTAGTTTATCAATGGATACATTGGGGTATCTCAAGTGTTTATTAAAAGATCATCAGAGTAACATCAGATATGTTATCAATCGTAGCAGGGAGATGTCAGGGAGTTATCAATGGTATCAGGATAATGCAAAAAGGTTGTTATCAGGGGATCATCAAGGGAACATAGGTAGTTATCAAATGATATTATGAGGGGTAGCTTAGGTCGTTATTCAATGGATTAATCAGTTTGTAACTCTAGTAGTTTGTCATGGAATTCTTCTGGGGGTAGTTTATCAGAGGTAACTTGGGTAGTTTATCATAATGGATTCAACGGGGGGTAACACAGATAGTTTATCAATAGATGATCTGGGGTAAACTTAGTAGTTTTCAATAGCATCTCATAAGGGGTAACACAGGCTAGTGTCTCAATGGTTTATCTGGGGTAATCTAGGATTACACCAGGACACATTAAGGATATTTTTTTATCAAAGATAACCTCAGGTAGTGATTGATGGATCATCAGGAGCAACTCTGGTAGTTCATCAATCGATTTGTCAGGGGTAATTAATCAATTGATTCCTGAGGGGTAACTCAGTAGTTAATGAAGTCATCAGAGGTAGTTTATCAATGGATTCATCAGGTGTAACTCAGGTTTGTTATCAATGGATTCATCAATGGTAAACCCAGGTAGTTTATTGATTGATGCATCCATGGTAACTCAGGTAGTTTATGATGGATTCATGGGTAACTCTAGAGTTTAAAACTGGATTAACCACGGGTAGGGTAACTCAAGTAGTATATGAAAGGATTCAGGAATTGAGGTTATCAATCTTTATCAATCATCAGGATAAATCAGGAAGATTATCAGGATTATGCAGGTTGTTTATCGTGGGTAATCAGGGGTAACACAGGTAGTTTATCAATGGGATCATCAGGGGTTAACTCATGTAGTTTAATCAATTGATCAGGGTAGCTTGAGTAGTTATCAAGGAATGCTCGGGGTAACTCTAGCGTTTTCAAATGGATTCATTAGGGGTAAACACAAATAGTTTATCAATGGATTGATCTGGGGTTACTCTAGTAGCTCATTCAATGGATTCAATCAGGGTGAACACAGGTAGTTTAACAATGGTTTCATCTGGCGGGTAGTAACAGTTGTCATAAAGGGTAATCTAGGTAGTTAATGAAGTTTCAGAGGATAGTTTATCAATGGATTCATCTGGTTAAGTTAGGTAGTATATCAAAGGATTTATCAGAGGTAACTCGGGTAATTTATCAATCATATCATCAGGGATAAATCAGGTAGTTTATCAATGTATCAGGATTAAGCAGGTGTTAGTCAGTGGATTCATAAGAGTAACTAGTAGTTATCAATGGTTCATCAGGGGTACATACATATATCAATGGTATTAGCAGTTGAACTCTGGTAGTTTATCAATGGATTCAGCGGGTAATTTAGGCGTTTATGAATGCATTGTCAGGTAAAAGAGGGAAGTTTATCAAAGGTATCACCAGGGATAAATCGGGTAGTTATCAGTAGTATCATCAGGTGTAACTCGGGTGTTTATACTATATTAATCAGGGGTAATTCTAGCAGTTAAGCAATTGATTCATCAGGATAATTTGTGTATTATTAATGAATTCTTCAGGAATAACTCTAGCTAAGCTATCAATGGTTCATCAGGGGTAACCTCGTGGGAGTTTTTCAATGTCCTATAATTAAAGGCTGACTCAGAGATTTTGCAATATATTTTTGTGTAGAAATGAACAACAGATAAACTAGAAATAAAGATAGTACCTAAAATGCTTAATCCAAAGTTAGAGATGAACAGATGTTCGTTTTCAGGCAGTAAACCATTTATGCATGTATAAGAGTGCATAGGATACCGTGTACCGGTATAACAACATTTCCGGTTCCATCATTTTATAACAAGGTTGTTATTTGCTATATGAAGAATTTCGATTTGAGCTTAGTTATTTCACACAGTGATTATTATATGGACAAGCATTATGTGTATGCAAAAACATGATTTGTTTGAGTCAGCCTTTAAGAGGCAGAGATGTAAATACCAAGTTACTGGAAATCTTGAAATGGACCTAAATTAAAAATTTTAGCATCTATTATGGGTGTATTTCCTGAAACATGACATCTCCATGGGGTTAACCTAGGTAGTTCATCACTGATATCTGGATAACCTTAGTCATTTTATGCAGGCCCATACACGGGCCAAAAAATTCCAAGAAAGGGCAAAAGGTCTACTTTTTTGCTGGATTTTTGCATAAAAAGGTCAACTTTTTGGTGATGCAATATTAAAAAATCCCAAAAAGGGGGTTAACTCCACTTTTACCAAAAAAAATCCACTTTTTTGAAGTCCCGCACCCCCAATAAATCCTGCATACGGCCCTGATTTTATGTTTTATTCAGTAAGAAAATCAAAATGGTTAACAAAAGGTAGAATCAGGCATTATTCAGGCAGTTTGTGAATGGCACTATCAAGGATATGCTGGAATATCTGTCAATATTGTAACTAGGAGTAAGTCAAGTAGTTACCATGTAACGCGAGAGTGACAACAATCCCTACTCGCATACTAGTCTGTGATTTTAAAAGGCCAAGTGAGGTAGGTCATCAACAATGTCATCCAAACTCTGAGACTGGTATTCTGTAAGGCTGTCTAACTTTAGACCTGGGTTTAAACCAGGGTTAGTCCTACATGAGTGGACCTTTTTTCCTTTCAACATACTCTAAAAATGTGCTGTAACAGGTGAGAAAATTCCTCATGAATTTGACGGAACGGCCCATCCATGAGGAATTTTCTCACCTGTTACATTGAACTTTCAGAGTATTTTGAAAGGATAAAAGGTCCACTCATGTAGGACTAACACTGATTTAAACCCAGGTCCAAAGTTAGACTCCCTTTCAGAATACCAGCCTGAAAGTTGTGTCAACACTAAAAATGTCTGCATGAAAGCAATATTCTTTGCATCAGACTTCATCATTTGAGAAATTTAGTGAAAAAAGAAGAGGAAAGTTAAAAAACATACTTTGGCATACGAGGAAGAAATCTTTCTGTAAAGCCGTGACAGGAGGACCAGGCATAATACTCGCAGCTTGCTGACTATGCCTCTGGTGTTATCACAGGTAGTTCACTGAGCTCAAATCGCTTATCAATGATTATATCAGCGATATCCCAGTCAGGCAGATTATCAGTGATGTCATGAACGATACTTCAAGCAGTTTATTAATGTCAGCAGGAAAGACTCGGGACATTTATCAGCTATGTATTTCTAGCATGCCATAAAAGGTACACATTGATTCAATAATGTTGAACAGGAAGGTAGCCGAGGTAATTTATCAATTGGTGTCATCAAAGTGTTGGCATCGTAATGTTCATTGTGGATATATCAAGCAGTTAATATTGATGTGCGTGTCAGGTAGTCATTAGTAATTGCCAGTGGAGGTCATGTTGGGGTATATTAGTTAATATAGTACTGAAATGCAGTGGATTAGTGATTTATCGAAGACTGGTTTTAAGTGATCACCCACACAGTTTATAGGGGGTCCACAGAGTGGTTTTGGGTGACCCTTTCATCATCTATTTTCAGACACACTAACGTGAGTAGTATAAAACACATTCATACATGAGGCAGAGGACACAGTTGTTGACCCCATTGCAAATCCTCTTTATTTTTAGAACAATTTAAAGCAGTGGGCGATACAAGTTGACAATGATATAGTCCCGGGGGCACTTGTATTCCAAGGTGGATATGATGCGTGGAACGAAAATGCGTGAAAAAGGGTCCTTTTTTCCAACAGACGATGTACGCGCGTACATGTTTAGGGTGTCAAAACAGCAAAAATATGGAAAAAAGGTATGTTTTTTAACCCTGAAATTGTGATGTAAGTGTTTAGGTGGATCTCATTAAGCAGGATCAAAATCATCAAAAATATTTAATGAACTTCGGAAGTAAAGCAAAAACAAGAAAAAATAAAGGTTTATTACGCAAAGGCATTGCTTAGTGTTAGGGTAGCAAAAACAGATAAAAAATCGGGTTTAGGGTATTTTTTAGGTTGTTTTTTAGTCTGTGAAATACGTGTTTAGGGTGCATCTCGGAAGTCCATATTACCATATCCACCTTTGAATAAAGTGCCCCCCTGGGACTTGTAAGTATTGTGGGAATTGCAAGAGCGCTTACTATGTAAAATCCAGTGTGGGAGTCATGCAATGTAGCCTACAAAAGATCATGATTGTATGTTAAGCGCCTCTATATGCTCAGTCTCCAAAGAGAGATCGGTGCAAAACTAGACTCCTCCCTTTCTGATTTTGTGATTTATACCAATTACTCACATGTTGATCATCCTATATTGATCTAGAGCAAGCTAGTGGAATAACCTGTGACAATAGGGTGTCGGCAATTCAATTTGAACATTTTTAAAGAGAGGTTGCGTTGTTTAAAATCAGTTTTTATCTATACCAGTTGAGAAGCCCAAAGTGAAATTGTTCAGTGTTAGCGATAGTAGAAGCATAAGTTGCACACCAAATTGCCCATATGACAATCCCCATGAGGTAATAAGAAAAAAAAAATAACTTTCTTTCAATACGAAAATCAAATTGAAATGGAGCAAAAGTAGAGGTATGAGGTTTTCAATTGGGTACCCACTTTAAAGGGGCATTTTGTGATCCATGCTTCATCTCCCGGACGTACCTCAAAAGGTTGAGATTTTTATGTCATCTGAATTATTTTCCTATATAGTATGTTGCCTTGTGAGATTCGATCGATTACTGGAAGAAGTGTTTTTCGTGGCCTATTGGGCACCATAATAAACAACTGCAATTTGGGGACATGGCCTTTTCTGGGAATAGAAATCAACCATAAACAAAAATGA
>JAMKCH010071645.1:0-19240 GCA_023653785.1 Ophioderma brevispina
CTCGGTACAACAAAACACAACCACCTTTATTTGAAGGATAAATATATGAGATTTAAGAAAATGATGGTTGTGGTTGAAATATTTGGTGGCAGGGATTATTTCTAGTCCGAAAAATGCATTTTGGGCTGCAAATTAAGCGAAATTATTATTTTGTATTCTTTTTTAAGTAAAAATGTTACAATCTTATTTTTATGGTATCCTTTTTGTTATTGATATAGGATTTATACATTGCATAAAGGGTTCAGGTAATACCTCGGTTGTGGTGACATGCTATAAAAAGGATGTTTTTTGGTAGGAAAAGGTGATTTTGGGGCTAAGATTCTGACCCTTTCATATATTGTAATAAAACAGAATCTATAATATGTCAGGATTGTAGTATTGCATCATGGTTAAAATTTTGGTTTGCTAAAAATAATAATCTTGATTTTCTTAAGTTTTAGCTCAAAAACGTGATTTTTCCCCCAAAACACCCCTGCCACCAAAGTTTTTTTTACCACAACCACCAATTTTTAAAATCATTTATTACTATCTTTCGAATAGAAGTGGTTGCGTTTGTTGTACCGAGAGGAGGGGTTGTCGACAATTTTGCAGTCCAAACCGCTCCAATAATTAAGGTGTCATTTGAAAGCTTGCTGTTTCTACTTTGTAGTAATATAGTCATACAGCGAACAGAGTCGCCAAATATCATGAGACGTGGTTCTTTTATGTTTTGGATATTTTCGGTCCAAATTTGTTCCCAGTCAAAACTGATGGGTCTGAATTTATTCTCTCAAAATGATTCACAAATTGGTTTTGATTTTATCTTGGTTTTATTTTATTTTGTAGTAAAATAATTATTATAGTCATACAGCGCACAGTTTCGCCAAATGTCATGAGACGTGGTTCTTTTATGTTTTGGATATTTTCGGTCCAAATTTGTTCCCAGTCAAAACTGATGGGTCTGAATTTATTCTCCCAAAATGATTCACAATTGGGTTTTGATTTTTATTTGGAATCAATTACATCCCGATAACATTTTTTGTACAAAACGTTTTTCAGTGTAATAGAATCATTTTCATGGTAAGACACTATATCATCAGTAGAAGTTTCAGGCTTGTTATTTTTCCACATAATAGGAATTGTTGGGTGGATTGGATATTTTTGGGTGTAAACCAAACTTTCTTCACATTACAGTAGAATGTAGGCATTTTATCTATCAGTGACTTTACAGATTCATTTATATTCTTAAAGTCACAGTTACATTTAAATATATTTATATCTAAGTAAGTCTTCTGTAATAAAAACCGGGGGATATTTTTCCATGCACTAATTTCTGGGGACCAGGATGACAGCTTTTTTTTATCCAAATCAGTTTCAACGAGTCCAAAAAGAACTTTATATGAAGTATTTTAGACCACCCGAATTATTAATCGTTTAGCAATGTTGTCCTTTTTTACTTTTTCAGAACCTCCCCACACATTTATTCGATTTATAAAATCCAAAAGCAGGTCAATTATAGATCCAATAAATGACAATTTTGAAGCTAAAAAGCTTTTAATTATTAATATCTTCCCAACCATTGTAAGATTTCTCATTGTCCATGCTCTGATCGATCATTCTGCTATCAATCCATCGTTGGTTCCCGGTTTTTATATATCGTTTTTTTTATGTCTGCAAGGATTAACTACAACTCCTAATTTTTTTACATTGTTATTTGGTTGAAATTTCCAATTCTCTTCCAACTCTTTTCTCTAAGTTCTTACAGGCCCTATCCAAACAGCATCACATTTTGCTTTGTTTAGATATAACCCTGATACCTCTGAAAAAGATTCAAGTATTCTTATTACATTTTTAAATATCGATTGATCATCCCTCACAAAAATAGTTGTGGCGTCTGCAAATTGGGTTTATTTCAACATCCTTGCTTTTCATAATCGCTCAGTGGTAAGTTTATACCATGTATATATTAACAAATTGTCTTATTTGACTTGCCATAATTTCCACTGCTAACAATACATAATAAGGTGATAAATTGCAACCTTGTTCTTAAAAAACCGCATCCATCTTGGTTGAAAACTTAAACATTGACCATTTTGCAATTACAATTTTTCTTTTTTTAAAGTTTTAAAGAAAAACTCTTATACATTTCATTATACCGTCACCAAATAAAATTGTTTCCAACGAATCCAAAAAAATTCTATTTTGTTGTATCAAATGCTTTTCGAAATTCAGCCTATCATTGCTCCCAATATCATTTTATCTGTGTATCTTAAAATATCCTCTATTAAACGTATACTCTCAAATTTGCTCCTCGATTAGGAAGGCACCATTTGATCGGTATCAATGATTAAGTGTACACCGTTATTTATATTCTGGAAAATGCTAATGCTTTTGCTGCTACTGTTATAGCCTGGAAACATTGGCAACTTGCGATCACAGATTATATCTTTGAAATCTGCCAATCACTCATTCATCTTCATTTTGATTATAACCTCGTCCCTTGGTTTGGTTTTCCATCATAAGGTATTTTTTTTTTTTTTTAATTTTTCTTTTTTTAATAATTTTTGAATATTGAATTAAGATTTTACATCTTTTCCTCACATGACCTTTGAGGCCTTTGGGACCTTTGACCTCAGATTTTGTTGTGTACGCAAATTGACCTCTAGATGACCTTTAACCTTTCGGGTCACCTCTGAACCCTGATCTTCTTATCGTGTCCAACCATGACTTAAATAAATCTAACTGCTAGCGGCTGATGTTATTTTGCAATTGTTGTGGGGAAGAAATTCCCGAAGGCACTTCGAAATCCATCCCAAGAAACACTACAGCTCTCACATTTTCGTAAAACAGCAAATCAAAGGCTACAGTAAACACAGCACGTGTCTTTCAGACTGTGCAGAGACTGATCTCTTTACGTTCCAGAAGGCCATGGTAACCACTATTGTCATCAAGGAGGGGGCAGAGACTGTGTTTCGAAGTTCGAACCGGCAAAACTACATAACCGATAAAAGTTACTGGTCGGCCCGCTCGGAGCATCATGATCATCATCAGCACTCCACTTCACTACGGCTCGGTTTGGAGACCATTTTGCAACGTGTCCATCTCACCCACCGATTTTTGCATCACAGTGGTAGCTAAATCGACCCGCGGAACGGTCTCTAGATTAAGCTAAATTTGTGTGGAAACTCAGACGAATGTCAAAATTTTCAGTCGAATTCTGATGGCTGTAAATTCGGAACCCTTGCCTCTAACGCCATTGCAAAGCGATCCGTTCTGGCTGCTCATAAGGGCAGCTCACAACAACCAAACAACAGTCTGGCTGATGGCGAATTCATGTTGTTGGCAATTGCAACTGAATTATATTGTTCCCATTTTCATATTTTTTTCAGAAATACCATGATGGGAATCAATGCTCGGGGGTCTGCTCATCTAATGTGCACGATTCATCTTCTTCAACTTGTTTTTCATTCACCATGGCAGCGTCGTATGCCATGCATAGCCGGTAGGTCTGACGGGAAATGGCGCACTTCGAAATTGGAAGCCTTCAAAAATCCACGTGGCACAAACAAAAAAAAGGCTATTTACTACTCAATATAGGACCGCCTTAATTATGGGGCGGTGTGTTATGGTTTGAGATTTGGTTGCTTTTTTGCTACAATTGCAATTTGTTGGTCTTCAAATGTAGGATAAGGTCCAGGATCCAAATCAATTTACCATTTTTTTATCCCTTCCGTTGGCGCCCATCTTGGTTTTAAAAATGGCTGCCATTTTTCAACATTTGCTCTATATCCTGGAACTTCTGAGCAACACAGAGGCTAAAATTGGTGGCAATACATTTGTGATGTCAAGGAAGAAAAAAACACAAATATCACATCCAGAAATCGCAGATAGTTTCCTTCAGATTCACTGAATTTCAAAATGGCCGCCATTTTTAAACATATTTTGCTCTCTCTAATCTGCACTTCTGATCGGCATACGAGGCTCAGCTGTGGCAAACCCATGTTGTGATGAGTGAATGCAACTACGACAATCAAAAAAAAAACAAATATTGTTTCCTCTAGGCGGCCTCTATAATTTGTCCGAATGGTGCCGCCATTTTACCATATACTCTCCTTCTCCCAGTACCTGGACTTCTGAGCAACCTGGAAAAAGCTCTCCTAAGGGGTGGCATAACCCATGTTTTCAGTGTAATAAAATCATTTTCATGGTAAGACACTATATCATCAGTAGAAGTTTCAGGCTTGTTATTTTTCCACATAATAGGAATTGTTGGGTGGATTGGATATTTTTGGGTGTAAACCAAACTTTCTTCACATTACAGTAGAATGTAGGCATTTTATCTATCAGTGACTTTACAGATTCATTTATATTCTTAAAGTCACAGTTACATTTAAATATATTTATATCTAAGTAAGTCTTCTGTAATAAAAACCGGGGGATATTTTTCCATGCACTAATTTCTGGGGACCAGGATGACAGCTTTTTTTTATCCAAATCAGTTTCAACGAGTCCAAAAAGAACTTTATATGAAGTATTTTTAGACCACCCGAATTATTAATCGTTTAGCAATGTTGTCCTTTTTTACTTTTTCAGAACCTCCCCACACATTTATTCGATTTATAAAATCCAAAAGCAGGTCAATTATAGATCCAATAAATGACAATTTTGAAGCTAAAAAGCTTTTAATTATTAATATCTTCCCAACCATTGTAAGATTTCTCATTGTCCATGCTCTGATCAATCTTTCTATCAATTCCATCTTTGGTTCCCAGTTTATAGATAGTTTTTCTATGTCAGTGCAAGGATTAACTACAACTCCTAATTTTTTTACATTGTTATTTGGTTGAAATTTCCAATTCTCTTCCAACTCTTTTCTCTAAGTTCTTACAGGCCCTATCCAAACAGCATCACATTTTGCTTTGTTTAGATATAACCCTGATACCTCTGAAAAAGATTCAAGTATTCTTATTACATTTTTATCGATTGATCATCCCTCACAAAAATAGTTGTGTCGTCTGCAAATTGGGTTATTTCACATCCTTCTTTTCATAATTGCTCAGTGGTAGTTGTATACCATGTATATTAACAAATTGTCTTATTTTACTTGCCATAATTTCCACTGCTACAATAAATAATAAAGGTGATAAATTGCAACCTTGTCTTAAACCGTCATCTTGTGGAAAGAAGCTTGACATATGACCATTGTGCAATATACAACTCACTGTGTTTTTAAGAAAAGCTCTTATCCATTTAATTATACCGTCACCAAAATAAAATTGTTTCAACGAATACAAAATAAATTCTATTTTGATTGTATCAAATGCTTTTCGAAATTCAATGCATATCATTGCTCCGTCAATATCATTTTTATCTGTGTATCTTAAAATATCCTCTATTAAACGTATACTCAAATTTGCTCCTCGATTAGGAAGGAAACCATTTTGATCGGTATCAATGATTAAGTGTAAAACGTTATTTATTCTGGATGCTAATGCTTTTCCTGCTATTTTATAACCTGGAAACATTGGCAACTTGCGATCACAGAGTATATCTTTGAATCTGCCAAAGCAACTCCGTTCAGCCTTCATTTTTATTATAACTTCTTCCCTTGTTTGGTTTTCCATCATAAAGGTACTTCAACCTGTCCACTTTTTCAATGATGTCCTTTTCTACTTCTACTAGTGCATTTCCCCGTGTGTGACCTTTGACCTCAGATTTGTTGTGTACGCAAATTGACCTCTAGATGACCTTTAACCTTTCGGGTCACTCTGAAACCCTGATCTTCTTATCGTGTCCAAACACAGTGGTTCTCAAATATGATCCAGCCAGTAATGGGTACAACGTCTGGCTGATTCACTGAATTCCGCAAGGTCCTTGTCTGTGCATTGTTGCTCCAACAGTGGGCAGACTAAGAGATGTTCCATTGTCTATTGTGCTGTTCCACAACCACAGGTATTGTCCTGATCTGCTTCCAGGTAGCCCCACTTCAGCAAGAAAACCTAAGATCAACCAGTTCTGATTCTCACAGTTCTGATTCTCACATTTGAAAAATAGTGCTCCCTCTAGATTTGTCAAAATATATATTTTTGCACGGTTATAAAGCTTTTATATACATTAGCCCTCACCTGAAATTATTAAGCCCAAATCAACGCGCTTATGGGTAAACAGAACGATTTTATAATTAATGTCGCCGGCGACATTAACTCAGCAGACGACGCGAAAATGGCGTGTAACACAAGAAATCACACGCCAGAGTTGATTCTCACGGCATGCACCTTGTTTGACCGGTCTGTGACCTTTGTGGTTTTAATATCGATAAGTACGATTCTATGATATTCATGTAAGTTAAGTTAGCCAACAAATTACCAGGATGTCTTTAGCCTCTAATTAATGTCCCTCTCTGCTCCTCTTGTGTATGTTATTTTTATGTGTAAAATATATCTCTATTCTTCCAATGGCCTAGACTCTCATTTGTGAGCAAATTGAAGAAATTACATATTTTCTGAAAATGTGCCAGTGCCGCTTTAAATTCCTTAGAGACTGATTCAAGATGTTGGACTTTGCTTTAAGAAACTCTCTCTGGATTTATGGCGGTAAACAAAATCCTTCTCGAAACCATCCTCGATGTATTGAGTTAGGTTGAGTACTTGGCTATTTGTTGGTTTGCCTGGCCAACAACCTGCTTGTTCTGGTATGACGTGTTCGTCAATCACAGGTGCGATGCGGTTGAGCAGGAGACGTTCAAAGAGCTTGTAGGTATGGCTGAGGAGTGATATTGGTCTATAGCTCTTGGGATTAGATGGATCTTTCCCAGGCTTTAGGAGTGCCCAGAATCGGTAAAGCAGGGGCGAAAGGAAGAGTTATATACTGCGAATTATCGGAAACAGACTTATTCATGCAGAACTCTTTAGTGAAGTAGTATTATTGTTGTATCAAGTGGCCAGGTATAGAAATTCCTAGCTACAATACACGTGTAAAGAGTTATGTGAACCAGATCAATGTGTTGGTTGACAACGCGCGATTTTAACTCTGCTTTTCGCCCCTGCTTTTCCGATTCTGGAGCCGCCCCTGGGAGTGCCATAACTTGTGCTTTCCTCCAGATTTTTGGGAACCTGTGGGAGATAAGGCAGCAATTGTAGAGCTCAAGAAGCCATTCCTATGCTACTGGGTCGAAGTTTTTCAGCTGCTCAGTTGAGATGTTGTCAAAGCCTATTGCTTTTTCTGGTTGAAGTTGAGCAATAACGGATTCCAATTCGTCCATGTTGAAAGGGCGAGTGAAACCAGGGTCGCCACTAAACCTCTTGTGGTCTAGTTTGATCTTCTTGGGCTTCTTGCTGCACTTGCCATTTAAAATCAGTTGGTGGGGCAACTTGGTTGGGTGTAACATTTGGTTGCTGTGGAGGTTCTGTTGGATACCTCGAAGCTGTTATGGGTCATATCGGTGGATTCAATTGAAGTATGCCAGGTTTTGATTTTTTCCTGGGAGATCCTTTCCGAAACTTCCTCTCCTTTAGCAGTTGTTTTAGCTGAGAAAGGATCAGCTTCAAACATACTCTTGATATTCTTCAGCACATTCCTTGGAAAGGCCTGGTATACCGCTCTACAGCCTCTGGGTATGAATCTCCGGGCAGTCTTGTTCACTAGTTGGGCAAATTTGTCATAGTTATGGAATTTTGGAGCAATCCTTTTCACGTTCTGGTCCAGGTCATCAGTGAATACTTGCCAGTCTGCTTTCCTATAGTTAAAGCGACGCTTAGAAGGCACTTTGTTTGGTCGTACTGCAGCGTTGACTTGGATACCGATTGGTCGATGTTGAGTTAGTGGAACAGGATTCAGAACAATCTTGCTAGACAGGTTAGAGATCTAACAATAGCTAGATCAGGGTAACCACTCTTCCAACGGGCACTATAAAATAATGGCGGCAGCTTAGGGTCGTAGATATTGACTGTCTATCCATTCTCCAACAGCTTGTCCGTCTTTATTAGTTTCATTGTAGTCCCATTGGGTACTATGGCTGTTGAAATCGCTAATAAAGAAGTGAGGTTTGGTGGGATTCCCGAGGCTGAATTGAGGGTGCTTGAAGTTTACTGATGGAGGTTTGTAGACTGATGTAACTCAATAGTGAGGACCTCGATGTTGTTGTCAGCAGACATTGATGTTGCTTCTACATTGGAGCCTCTTTTCACAAATATATAGCAATTCCATTCTGTCTATATGGTCTCTCGTTGGCTATTCCCTTTTCTGGTATGGTTGGGCGATGGTTTTCGATCCCTCTTTAGGTTTCCTGCAGACATAGGACATCGCATTGGAGGTTGTTACACATATCAGCAATGATGTTACTTTTTGCATTAGAAAAAAACCTCTACGTTCAATGACACTATAGTCAAGGCAGACCTTAGAAAGGGCCTGCGATGTATGATGCTTTGGGGAAAACAGTGTTTGGTGGTGTAGAGATTAGCTTCACTGGCGAGCAGTTACTGACAGGGAAGACCACAAGACAGTTCTATACTTCTCCCCCAAACGTCGAACTGTCCTTCCCTACCTCCACGCCAATTATCAGCCCCATATGTATTTTGAGTCCAATCTTTTTCAAAATGGCCGACACCTAAAACTAATTCAGGCAATATGATTGTACCTTTTAGCAGCAACAGAGCCTGAACTGTGTATCCAGATTTTAATTTGTTAACAGCCATTTTCATAATCAAAAGGATCAAATTATTCTAAAAACATCACCATTTTAAAAATGATTTGCTCTTTTCAATTTTGATTTTAACCAGTTTTTGGCCGCCATATTGTCCGCCATCTTGAATTGAAGAGTTAAGAGTTAGGCGGTTCAAATTAGTCTAAAACATCTGTTTCCCCATGTGAACATAATTTGCTCTTATACATTGTGATTTTAACCAGTTTTGGCCGTCTTATTGTCCGCTTTCCGTTGAAAATTAATTTTGGCAACAACCATTTTCATAATCAGCAGGGTCGAGTTAGTCATAATACATTTTCCCCATTTGAACATGATTTGTTCCTCACATTGTGATTTTCAATTTTTTGCCTAGCCTATAACAAAATTTCAAGGTTAATGAGCTGAAATAAGGCGGAAGAGCATTATAAATGTTTCTACCTGCATTGAGAAGAAAGTTGCATTCCGTTAAGAACTTACTACCGTAACTCGAATGTTTGTTCAAAATTCGAGTTACGTTCATATTACGTTAACCAGTTTAAAATACCAGATACTAGTTCTTTGAATGTGAAGAGGGGTTTAATTCATATTCGTTGGTGCTATTTTGGGCGAAACTTCATTCTTTTAAAAAGTCAGAAAACGTATCTTGTTTTCTCTAGAGACTGTTTTTTGGTTGGTAAATATCTTGTTAACCAAATTCAAGGTCAATTGGCTGAAATAAAGCGGTAGATCATTATAAATGCTTCTTACACTAGTACGTTCTAAACAGAACGCAACGTTCCGCTCAATTCATGTAGAAACATTGATATATACTCCTTCCGCTGTATTTCAGGCCATTTACTTTAAATTTGGTTAACTAACGATTGCGATTATTTTCTAACAAATCATTCTTTAGAAAAACAAGATACGTTTTCTGCCTCTTTTAAAACTAATGTAGTTAGTAATGAAATTTTTGCAACTGCGCATACGTCAATAAAGAATAATAAACTTTTTGCAATAACAATTTGCGTTCTTTTCTTTTAGGATTGCGACAACATGATTTTAGAGTTCAAACCGCTCAGACGTAGTGATCATCTCACGCCTGCTAAAAACGTAAAAACATCTATTAGATTAGGGTTTTCGCATGCGTGACAGCGACAGAACGACCGAGCGAGTTGGACTATGCATGCACCTTGCGAGCTATTAACGAGCGTCATTTTATCGTGAAGGACAAAATGGTATTGGCCCGTTGTTTTGATGAAATAACAATAACATATTTCAATCACTTTAATTGTATTTTTATAGATGGAAGGGAAATAAAGGTGCAAGGGGCTAAGTAATGGAAACGCATAAAAGGACGGTTTACTTTCAAGACGTGCTCAACGTTATATCAATCCACGTTGTTTAGTACAGCAAGGTCTCTTTACGAGTTACAGCAAACTTCAAAATGAATTTGGTTTTCAATGATACCAACGTAATGGAGTCGTTTGTATCTCCATCATTTTTTTTTTTTTTTTTTTTAATAAAGAAGTGAGGTTTGGTGGGATTCCCGAGGCTGAATTGAGGGTGCTTGAAGTTTACTGATGGAGGTTTGTAGACTGATGTAACTCAATAGTGAGGACCTCGATGTTGTTGTCAGCAGACATTGATGTTGCTTCTACATTGGAGCCTCTTTTCACAAATATATAGCAATTCCATTCTGTCTATGTAGTCTCTCGTTGGCTAAGACCTTTTCTGGTATGGTTGGGCGATGGTTTTCGATTCCTCTTTAGGTTTCCTGCAGACATAGGACATCGCATTGGAGGTTGTTACACATATCAGCAATGATGTTACTTTTTGCATTAGAAAAACCCTCTACGTTCAATGACACTATAGTCAAGGCAGACCTTAGAAAGGGCCTGCGATGTATGATGCTTTGGGGAAAACAGTGTTTGGTGGTGTAGAGATTAGCTTCACTGGCGAGCAGTTACTGACAGGGAAGACCACAAGACAGTTCTATACTTCTCCCCCAAACGTCGAACTGTCCTTCCCTACCTCCACGCCAATTATCAGCCCCATATGTATTTTGAGTCCAATCTTTTTCAAAATGGCAGACACATAAAACTAATTCAGGCAATATGATTGTACCTTTTAACAGCAACAGAGCCTGAACTGTGTATCCAGATTTTAATTTGTTAACAGCCATTTTCATAATCAAAAGGATCAAATTATTCTAAAAACATCACCATTTTAAAAATGATTTGCTCTTTTCAATTTTGATTTTAACCAGTTTTTGGCCGCCATATTGTCCGCCATCTTGAATTGAAGAGTTATGGTTGAAAATTAATCTTGACAACAGCCATTTTCATAATTAGGCGGTTCAAATTAGTCAAAAACATCTGTTTCCCCATGTGAACATAATTTGCTCTTATACATTGTGATTTCAACCAGTTTTGGCCGTCTTATTGTCCGCTTTCCGTTGAAAATTAATTTTGGCAACAACCATTTTCATAATCAGCAGGGTCGTGCTAGTCATAATACATTTTTCCCCATTTGAACATGATTTGTTCCTCACATTGTGATTATCAATTTTTTGCCTAGCCTATAACAAAATGTCAAGGTTAATGAGCTGAAATAAGGCCGGCGGAAGAGCATTATAAATGTTTCTACCAGGCCCCTGACAGTGACTCAGCAAATTGGTGACACCTCAGGGGCACCGCCATTGGACGATTGCGTCAAACTTATTTGCATAAATGCTATCTGCTGCTACAGCATAGCTCATTATGCAAAGCATAGTCATTATGCAAAGCATAGCGGGTTGCTCTATGCCCATTGCATTATGGGGCCGTTGTTATGTCCCTTAGCTGGCGAAGGTCTTGTAATATTCCCAACCGCGGAAGCTCCAAACGGAGTGTGATGAATGAGCGTGAAAATCTAATTACGGGAATCGGCAGACAGCCACGGTCAATTCCCATTGATTGTTGTTCCCTATTTCTACCTGCATTGAGAAGAAAGTTGCATTCCGTTAAGAACTTACTACCGTAACTCGAATGTTTGTTCAAAATTCGAGTTACGTTCATATTACGTTAACCAGTTTAAAATACCAGATACTAGTTCTTTGAATGTGAAGAGGGGTTTAATTCATATTCGTTGGTGCTATTTTGGGCGAAACTTCATTCTTTTAAAAAGTCAGAAAACATATCTTGTTTTCTCTAGAGACTGTTTTTTGGTTGGAAAATATCTTGTTAACCAAATTCAAGGTCAATTGGCTGAAATAAAGCGGTAGATCATTATAAATGCTTCTTACACTAGTACGTTCTAAACATAACGCAACGTTCCGCTCAATTCATGTAGAAACATTGATATATACTCCTTCCGCTGTATTTCAGGCCATTTACTTTAAATTTAGTTAACTAACGATTGCGATTATTTTCTAACAAATCATTCTCTAGAAAAACAAGATACGTTTTCTGCCTTTTTTAAAACTAATGTAGTTAGTAATGAAATTTTTGCAACTGCGCATACGTCAATAAAGAATAATAAACTTTTTGCAATAACAATTTGCGTTCTTTTCTTTTAGCATTGCGACAACATTGCATTCATTAAGCTGAAGTTTACTTAATAGTTAATTTTAGAGTTCAAACCGCTCAGACGTAGTGATCATCTCACGCATGCTAAAAACGTAAAAACATCTATTAGATTAGGGTTTACGCATGCGTGACAGCGACAGAACGACCGAGCGAGTTGGACTATGCATGCACCTTGAGAGCTATTAACGAGCGTCATTTTATCGTGAAGGACAAAATGGTATTGGCCCGTTGTTTTGATGAAATAACAATAACATATTTCAATCACTTTAATTGTATTTTTATAGATGGAAGGGAAATAAAGGTGCAAGGGGCTAAGTAATGGAAACGCATAAAAGGACGGTTTACTTTCAAGAAGTGCTCAACGTTATATCAATCCACGTTGTTTAGTACAGCAAGGTCTCTTTACGAGTTACAGCAAACTTCAAAATGAATTTGGTTTTCAATGATACCAACGTAATGGAGTCGTTTGTATCTCCATCATGCGATGCAGACAACATCCGTGACTTGAGAAACGTTTCAGCTCATGAGATTGATGCAAAATTCTTCTTCAGCCAAACTGAGAAACTAATTATTCTCGTAGTGTACCCTATCTTGCTGATTTTCGGAGTCATCGCAAATTCAGCCTTTCTCGTTGTAGTATTCAAAATCTCTGCAATGCGTACAGTAACAAATGCTTTTCTTTCAAATCTGGCAGTGTGTGATCTACTCTTCATATCTACCATGGTATACGATATTTTAGTCGCCTATTTGATTTCACCTGACCTAAAAATGACACCGTATGGATCAACTTTCGGATGCACAACCCTTTTCGGACTTCTTTATGTTGCGCACTTTACATCATTATGCATCGTTGTCTTTGTGAGTTTTGAAAGATATCTGGCTATATGTAAACCTTTGCAACATCGCATTGTAGTTGCTAAAGGCCGCACTTGTAAACTTGTTCTAACCGCTTGGACATTCGGCTTTCTATATACCATACTTATTTTACCTGCTCTCATTAAGCTAAAGAAAACATGTGTGTTGTGGCCAAATGACATCAAATACAAGAATGCTGCCACAGTCTTGAATCACTGCCTTCCTGTGCACCCCTTCTATTACTCCTTCACGTACATCGTTCAGCCACTCCCCTACGTAATCGCGGTAATAAGCACATCATATATGTACTGCCGAATAATTATGAAAATGCACAGTAGATTGGCCAGAGGAACAGTCGTTTCGAACTCAAGCAGTAATGGACAAAACATGGAACATACGCGCAATCAAGTAGCGAAACTTTTAATCGCTACGGGTGTTACTCTTTTTCTCTGCTACTTACCCTATTACACAACTCGTATCAATGACGCACTTTTAAATTTGAGCGACAATCAGTATGGATTTCAGTTAAGTCAGGAATCATATAGTTCTCTGGTCTGGATTGTACGCGGACTTAGCACTACAAATTCAGCAATCAACCCTGTCATTTACAGCATCACAAATCGGCGTTACCGTAAGGCTTTAGTCGGCGTTTTCATTTGTACAGGTAACTCAGAATCGACTAACCAGGGACTTAGTCTTTCCACTTTGGATACAATTTCGTCAAAGAGAGCGAACGTGAAAGAGTAGAGAGTAATATCCGTGTTACTAATCTTCATAATGAGCAAGAAACTTTTTAAAACTTATTTTCTAAGCCTGCACGTTATACACTAACTCACTTATAGTATACACAGTAGTCTATGGAAAAAATGACAATTTTACATTTAAAACTCTCACAGAAGAAATACAACAATATCACACCAAAGTACAAGCTAAAATCACCAAATAACCAATTTTTGAGCAAATGACAAGAAAATTGTTTAGTTACGAATCATCAAACTCGCGCAGCATGTCACTCAGGTCAGCATAATTGCTTTATAGTCGCTGCGGCTAGTAGTGGGCAATCGATGTGAAATTGATAAGCGTGGAGTAAATCGCCTCAAATTTAAAGTCCAAATGCCATTTAGTTTGAGAAAACATACCAGTCTACCATATCAATCATGAAATTCCATCACTTTCTTAATATAACTAGTGCATTTTCAGACATTTTAAGCAGTTTTTTAGTAGTCCGCCCAAGATTTTTTATCCTTATGACAACCAGGTTAGTGGTGTATAACCTATGGTAAACTATACAAGTAACCCTAAAAATATAAAATGGCATTAGATATTTATATTTGTGCTTAGCATGGTAAGTATAGTTCATTCTTCAACAATTAAAGCAATCACCACAAGTCTAAATGAATCAATGCCGTAGAAAATGCAGAAACAAATTAGTGTCTTTTTCGCCCATTTTAACACAAAATTAAAATCAATATTTTGCTCCTACTTCCTACTTTTCTTACTGATTTTTGTTCCAGTTTTTATTTCTTTATTGTTGATATATTTGAAGCCTTCTATCATGTGGTGGATTTCAGTTAAAAATCCTTTGGGAAAGTGGTTATATAATGCATGAGTCCCTAGGACCCCCCCGGTTATGCACGAACGGAAGTGCGAACGCCTTATGCAGTTACGTGTCACACGCACAAGGAGAAGTGTGGGATTTGCAAAATGTCACAAGTTGAAAGGATAGATACTGGACACGGATTAAACTTGAACACATCTCGCCAGTTGATATGCAAAATAATTTATTAACTATATATATATATACTCATCTCAGTGTTGAAAGATTCCAGGTTTTACAGAATTAGTGATGGCAGTTTTTAATACAGATTTTAGTAATTACCAGATTTTACTGAACTAGAAGATTGCAGTATCTAAAATTCTCATCCCATCAGAAATATTCCCCAAAATGTATCAGTTTTTGAATTTTGACTGGGGAATGATGTGTATTTCCCCTTTTTGTTTGCCCTTGCTTTAATATTCCTCAAAATAAATAATAGACTAGAATATACACACAAGTCGTACAGAGGAGTGAAGTTATATTCTTTGATTGACTGATTGAATCGCAAGGTTTCATCTTGTTTGGTCACATACTACATCATTTACAGGTTCACATCAAATTACCAAATACATTAAATTATCCACCTAATTAATTTTAAATATGGAAGCTGTCAAACCATTTGTAGTGCAAACTTTACAGTCCATGTTCACAAGCAGCTTGTAAGAAATTAGAAAGCTTGATGTTACAGCTAAAGTTCGGTATCACAAGTAACTTGTAAGAAGCTTGATGTTATTGTTAATGTTCGGCACTAAGTGATGGGTACGCTTGTTTGATGCTTAATCAACACAGCTACATACTCATGATGGAATATTCTTTACCCACAGGACTGGTAATTGGTATTGGCTTATAAAGTTTGGTTATCCCAGCATGATCTTAAATGTGTGGTTTGGTTTCAGCTCAAGGGGTCGATTATTTATACTTCTATACTTCTAGATGTGATGACTTGCAGCTACAAGAAAGTCGGCCACATCCCACTGACTGGTGTGTGTTGACAATTACCATATTTTGGAAACCTCACAGGCACATAATAACTACTGCTCAAATTAAGAAGTGGACCTCACAGGCACAAGACAGTAATATTTTGCCAAAATATAATCAAGAAAAATGGTCAACTAACAAATTCCGACTAAAAAGATGAGTGGAGTCATATTGACCCATGTCTCCACACCCCAAGATCTAGCTAGCAAGTGATCAAGCCACCCACAATGTATGCATGTGTCAAATATTGAGCCACCAGGGTAATTACGAATATCAATGATGTATACACTTACATTTACAAAAAGGAAAGCCCTGGATAAAGTTCTGGTGATTATATGCAATAAGCATTCTTTCAATGCAAATGCTGAAGCACAAAAGAAATCCTTGACTGCCTTTCCCAACTAACTCTGAAGATGATCTGGCAACACATTTGGACAAGTTTGTTTCTTCTTCTTGCGTATGAGGCAGCAGCTAAATGTGTTGTTAACGGTGGAGCCAGCTTACTGTTGGTTGGTTGGGGTTTGAGAAGTCTATGTCCACCGGTGGACGAAAGGTAGGGCACTCATTGAGAATGTGATCCGCAGTCTGTGATGGAGAACCACATTGGCAGGCTGGCGATGGCCGCAGCACCCATCGGTGCATGTTGCTGTTGAAGCGACCGACTCCTGTGCGAATCCGGTTTACGGTGACCCATTCCTTGCGTGGAAGATTGCTACCAGGTGGTAGTTCTGTCATAGGTGAAATAGTTAGTTGATCTGGTCTTGGAGTTTCTAGCCAGGCAGTATTCCATGTCTGTAAGATGTTGAATGGGGATCTGGAGAGTTTCGCAGCGTGTCGACAGAAAGGTTGACAGTGTTATGCAGCAGGTGCTTGTTGTCCAGCCGAGCCTTTCACTAGTTTGTGCGTGTGGTGTTCTCTCCGAAGCACTGCAGGCGCAATACCCGAAAGCACTGGTAGAAACTCAGATGGAGTAGGACGGAGGCAACCAGTAATGGTTCTCAAGGTCTCGTTGAGTACTGTATCCAGCTTCTTTGTGTGAGAGCTGTTCTACCATGCTGGGGCGGCATATTCAGCAGCGTTGTAGACCCCATGAGGATCCAGCAAGTCGGCACAGGAGGTTATTCCTCGAAGATACCTTGGAGCAAACGGACTCGAGATGCTGCCGGTAAGTAAGCTGCCGATCAAGCTTCACTCCCAGATAGGTTGGTGTAGGATTGTATGGCAGAGGCGCTCCATTGAGGTTGATTTGAAGCTGGCGATGAGCCTCTTTGGTGTTAAGATGGAAGGCAGTATCGGTGGTCTTGGCTTCACTCAGCTTCAGTCTCCAGGTCTTGAGATATGCTGCAAGTAGGGCCATACCTGCAGTAAGTGTACTTTCTACTTCTGTCCAGCTGCTGTCCGAGGGGAGAAGGGCAAGATCGTCGGCGTAGCTATATTGTCTAGATGTTGTTTGAGGTAAATCGCTGATATAAAAGTTGAACAGCATGGAAGCCAGTACAGATCCTTGTGGTACTCCGTTCCTCAGACGACGCAGACGACTACTCTGCCCATCGCTGGTCTTGAGAATAAAGCCACGGTTTGTTTAATTCCCTAAGATAAACTTAATGAAATCAATTTAAATTACTTGGTATTAATTTTTATTCCATGGCGCACTGCCAAAAAGGGCCAGCACAATAAAACATCGAACATGCACAAAGACAACAGGGACAAACAACTATGGGTGTTGACGCACAAGTTAACACAGCAAAAAGAATAAAGGAAAACATGTATATATACAACATATAGCTCGGATTCTGTCTGACATTTACTTCCCCTAAAAGAAAATTTGTTTACACATTTTACTTCACTCAAGGATGTGAGTTATACACACATGATATAATATTCTCCAACTGGTCAACTATGCCACTGCATCACTAAAATGGTTCATAGGTCTAGTATTCAAAAACCATCTTTAATCCAACTCTGCTATGTGGACCTACCCATGTAGTCAGCTCCTACATTTTCTTTGCCTTTGATAGACATTATTCGGAACCAAGATGGCTGTAAGGCCAAGGCCTATCTCATGATGTGTCCATTTGCCACTTTTGACCTAAGTTGCTGATGGTCATTTTCTAGTATGAATTCTTGACCATCAAGATGTAGTTCAACTTTTTGAACTGCTCATATCACCGCCAAACATTCACGTTCTATCACGAAATGTGCTCTTTGACACTTTGTGAATTCCTTGCTTGCAAATGCTATGAGAACTTTTCTCCAAATTCCTGCAACAAAACTGCACCAACACCAGTGTTTGTTGCGCCAGTAAGCAAACTAAATTGCTGGTTGAGATCAGGTAGGTGCAAGATGGGCGAATTGGCTAATTTGCATTTTAGTGTCGTAAACGCCAATCCCTGGCTTTCTTCCCAAGAAAATTTGGTTGGCAAATTCTTCCTAGTTTGATCTGTAAGAGGGGAAGCTATAACAGCAAAGTTAGGTTTATACCTACGGTAAAATCCAATTAATTCTAAGAATGACCTAAGCTGAGTTTCAGTAATTGGTCTTTCGTTGTTAAGATCGGTGTTAGGAGGGATGAACATAAGAAGGAGCTAGACAAAATATCCAGCAATGTAATGACTAAGGCATGAAGAAAGTCCTCGTTATCCACTATTCACAAGTCAGCTATAACAGATCATGTTTTGGACACAAATCACATCAAAGCTAAGATCATTGGCAAGGAACAGAACAGATACAAAGGCTGGATCAAAGAGGCTATAGAAATAAGGAAAAAGGGGAGTTCTACCATGAATAGGGATGAAGGACAATATTTTCTAAATCACATTTATGATGAGATCCTGCTGAAAACACCGGATGCAAAATCAACTGGCAACACCAACATCGTCGCCAAGAGACATCAAGCACCGACAGTCTCATCACAGTGTTGATAAAGGCAATAGCGATTGCCGAAACGTTCACGTAAGTGGAAATTAATGGATTAGTTTAAATGAACCATCTGGCCTAGTAATTGGTCTTTCTGCATTTTGGATCGCTGCTACTCGATCTTGCTTTGGCTTGCCACTTTGACAGATCCATGACCTACTACATGACCCAGAAATTCAATTTCTTCATACCCAATGAAACATTTTGTAGGTCATGCTATGAGATTTGCTTTTCTAAGTCTACTGAAGACTTCTTTTAGCGTGCTCACATGATCTTCCCAATTCTGGTAATTCATCTATATAATTGTCTACATTTGGGACACCTTTCAAAAGAATTCTCATGATCCTACTAAAGGTTGCTGGGGCATTGACAAACCCAAATGGCATCATTTTAAACTGAAGCAAGCCATCGTGTGTAATGAAGGCTGTAACATGTTTTGATTCTTCGGCCATAGGGATCTGCCAGTATCCCTTACATACCGGGTGTCTCAAAAAAAAAGGAAACCCTCAAGTGCCCTCTATTTCACGAGGAGAAAAGAGTGAACCCTACAAATTAATACACACCTGAAAAAAGCATTTCATTAGGTTTCCGACACCGAAAAAATCTTTCCAATAGGATGTATATTGACTGAGTTATGGCTGATTGAAAATTTGTACCACTTTTTCATTTTATCCACGGATTGTTACTCTT